>JAVQKC010083969.1:0-18047 GCA_036025475.1 Philypnodon macrostomus | reverse complement strand
CCTGTTTGCCTTGGGAGACCCTACCAGGGGCATGTAGCCCCCGACAACATAGCTCCTAGGATCATTCAGGCGCACAAACCCCTCCACCACGGTAAGGTGGCGGTTCAAAGAGGGGCCAAGCCACCCATTGTTCCTATTTATAAAACTGAATATATACGTTCTCTGGAAAAGTAGATAGTTATCAGTTATTATTTGCATCGTTTGAAATGGCCAAATCTAAACTAATTTATACCTCACACCAATATATGTATGGATATGGATGTCAAAAGGGAGATCATTGTTAAAGGTCCTATATTGAGTTTTTAACAATGTTCTAATGTTGTTTTTACCTCAAACCCAAAGTAATCCAAAAATAATTAATTACTCAAACATGCCCAAATTAAACAAAAAACAGTTTAATTTGGGCATGTTTGAGTAATTAATTATTTTGAGCCTATAGTCCTGAAAACAGACAGAATCTATAAGTATCATAAATTGCCTGCTCCTGCACTGTCAACAAACGCACATAGAGAATCTTTGTTGCCACAACCATTCAACAACATATCTGACTGAAGAAGATGGCTGTGAAGGTGTCAAGGCTTTGTTTATTTCCCAGAAGAAGTAAAAAGTGGTTGGAATCTTTTTTTAAACCCCTGAAAACAGGCACAAATGGTGTGTTCCTGTTTTGAAACAGGAACAGGTGAGACAGGCTGGTGTCTAATCAGACTGTTTCTCATTGAGTCCAAATAGGAGCTTGTATTAGAGATCTACTGTATGTATGATTTTGCAAAACATAAAATGGTAACCTAAATGTATCCAAAATAGACTATGAAATGCAAAAAAAGCATAATATAGGACCTTGAAGGGTTATACTTTTATGCCCCCATATAGGGAAATTTATCCTCTGCATTTGACCAATCCTTCAAAGCTGTTGGGGCACCCTCTCACAAGCAGAGGGCGAATGCAGTGCAGCACCCGGGGACCATTTTCCAGATGTTGACCCAGGATCTTGGTCAGGAGAACCTAGAGGATTAGCCTATTGTGCGTGTTTTAGGATAGGTTAATGCTATGGAACCATTGTAGCACTTTGTATAACAACAAAATATGATGCCCTAACTCTGGACAGGGACTTCAGTATGGATGCTTGTTCTCTCATTTTGGGTATTTCTCCAGGTACTCATGTTTCTTCCACCAATCTAAAACATGCACTATAAGCTAATTGTCAGACTCCAGCTAGGTGACCAAGATTCTGAATCTGGAGATGGGTCCCCAGTCGTCCACTGATCCTGAGAGGTTGCCCCGCCAGCATTCAATGATGGGTGAAATACAAAGAACAGGGACAAATTAAAGTTACTAATTTAATTATTACTTCTACCTACAAAATAACCCAGACCAAGCAATATATTTAATTTATTATACCCTAAATATATATATAATTTTCAACCTTCGATATGAACAAAAGTTATGATATGATTTACTGGCCTGCATAATGCTTACTGAAGTTACCTTTGGTGGTTTTCTTTTTACATGGTCATGCATCTTAACAACACAGCAGACTATGTGCTTTTTGCCATTTCGGTGAATGCCTGCATATCCTTCAGAATCAACAAAACATCTGATTCAATTATCTAATCTAAGAACACAGCTTCAGAATGCAATGCAATAGTGCTTTTACATGTGGAATCTGAAATCTGAAATGTTACATTTATACTGTAATGTTATCTCTTTTGTATCTGAACTTATAATGCTAATGCTCTGATCAGTAACATGCCTTATGGTCACATTTATATAGCACAGTGAAGAAGCTAGGCAACAGAGCATAAACACATTATAGAGAGTCCTTTTATGTACAAACGACTGAAGAAAAACAGATGGGCTTTACATTTCAGCAAAGAGTTAAAACGTACATGCAATACCTTGTTCCGTACGTAAACCTTGGTTTTGAAGCAGGGATTATAAACATTTGGAGATGAGATAGCTGCTCCACAAAGAGGAGGAACAAGCATGGATTAAGAACTTTAATCTAAATTATATTGATTTGTCCCTGTTTATCTATGTGAACCGGTTCCACATGTATTCAGTCATATCATTACGCTGTTTTTTTTATTTTAGCTTATAAGCCAGATTTAAAAATACATTTAAATACACTTCCAAGAAAGTAAACTACACCCACCAACCAAAGATCAAATTCTGGTGCAAGTCTCGAGTTCGCTTACGCAATTTGAACTTAGGTGTCTCAACCCATAAACACAATACTCTTTTTGCTCGCAGCCATGATTGTGATGTTAACTGCTTAGCAAAAGAACATGACACCCAGGGTGACACAGGGATTACTGGTTCTATATTTAGTGTTTATGTACATGAATATTGGCAGGACAACTCTGTACATGTGACACATACACACACACACACTGCGGTACAATGTCCAGCACAGAACACATTTACAGGTGGGCTGAGATACAAGGGGAATGTCTCATCAAGTGGAATCTCATTGTAACAATAATTGTCATCAATAAAAACAGACAAAAAATGATAAAAAGTATAAAATAATTTAAATTCCACCTAAAACGTAAAGATGCTTCCAGATGTCTATACAATGCAGGTAGCTACTGTATCTCCCTTCACTCAACGTGACGTGAAACTGAAGCGACGGACAAATATTTGACGGGCAAAAGCACATGTCATGCAGCGACACAAAAACATGGAAGGATGGAAAACGATCTCCTTTTAGAGTCGCGTCTCCCCCAGTGGCAACATGAAGTCAGGTCAACAAGTCTGGTAACACCGCTCCACAACCGTATACGGCCACCCACGCCATAATGTCCAATGTAAACATAAATATACACGTTGATTTCTCTCAACAAAAAAAGAACAGTTCAGTCATCGCCACAGGCTCATCAGCTTGTGTGAGTAGTCAATTTGTATACACTCCTTAGTTTGAATATCACTTCGAGTTAAATAAACTTATTTTAATATATATATTTATAATAGATTTATCTTTGCATGAGTCTTTTTAGCAGTACTTCCTTGTTTTCACCAGTTTGCTCTGATATTTCACCGAATGGCCACTGTGTGCCACTACATAAACGTCCAGCAGGTAGGTCTTGCCTTGCTCTAGTCCTGTGATGGTCTCTGTGGTCACCGCCTTCTGCAAGTTCGGACTATGGAAGTACTTGCACAGGACTTTTTCAGACTTCCTTCTCGTCTCTGGTCCGGCGCACTGGTTTTGCTCCCTCCGCCTGTGCTCCTCGCCGTAGTTCTCGGCCACCTCCTTCTTGTAGATGCAGTACTTGTTACGGTCCTGCGTGCCAAGCCAAGCCACGGTAACGGAAGAGCATGTGCGGAGCTTGTCAAAGGCCTTGATCCGGGTGTCCTCAGGGAGCGAAGGGAACGGTTGCTTGCTGCTTGGTTTGGTAGTCGCCAAAACTTTGAGTGTTGATGCTCCTTTCCGGCTACCTCTCAGGCGGATCAGGTATTTTGCTTTGGGCTTCCCTCGCAGCTGGAACTCTCGGACCCCTTCCACATTTTGGGACAGCAGCAGTTTCCCGTCTCGCCTTACTTGCACTTGTACCGTGTCCAGGCAAGCGTGAACAAACAGCGTGACTCTTTGGTGGGATGACACAGGGGCAAAACGGAGGAACTTGCTACCCTTTCTTTTAATAAAAACATCGGTGACTTTGCCATCTTTTAGCTCCACGGTTTTCTGCTTGGCTTCCTCTTTAGTCCTGGCGAAGGTTCCGACGTATGCTGTGCTAGTGTTGGTGGCAGAGTTCACGGCAAAGACATCAAAGTAGTATTGCGTATCCGGCTTCAGTTCTGACACAGTAAAAATGTTTTTGTTGCCAATGCACACCTTCTGGATGTCGGATTGCTTTGGCTTGACTGTGTATGCCCGGGAGATCTTGTTACTGGTAAGTCCCCTGTCTTTTCCGAAGCCATTGGAAGGAACAAAGCCAAAGTGGGCGAAGTCAAACGGACTGAAGTCCCTTCCCGGTTTGGGAGCTAGCATGAACACGTCATCGGCACTGATTTTAGCTTCGGCGGCGCACATGCTTTTAAAGTTATGCTCCTTGTTGATGACCACGCAGTACTGCACCGGCTGGCCCATGAGGAAGCCAGTCGGAGTAGGTTTCCAGGCTAAGGTGACAGTGGTGCGGCCCAGCGCAGTCACGTCCACCCGGGGGTCGTAGGGCAGTTCCGGGTAGGGCTGGTCAGATTCGGGAGTGGTGGTGGCGTAGACTTTGAAGTTGCTATCCTTCTCAGTGGATAGAAGCTCCAGTTGATAGAGGCCAGATGGTGTGCTAGTGGCTACGTAGGATTCCACGTCGTTGCCTTTGTAGGTGAACAGCTCAGTGCCCTCGTCCACAGTCACTTGCTGCTTCTGCTCTTCCAAGGGCTCGGGCTGACCTGCAAGACAAAAAGGAAATAATATGGAACTTGTTTAAGACAAAAGAAGAAGGTTGTGTTTGGTTTAGTTGGTGACATAAAGAGAGACTCGCCTATCGCAGCTGTGAGTGGACCTCCCAACCAATTACAACTAGATGTTTGTATGTCTGTTGAATTGCTTTTAGAGGTTTTCTGAATGGAAATCAAATTCAAATCATAATTGGCCAACAGAAATTCTTTGTTTATAACAGAATAAAAATGGTGGGCCCTCTGACTCTGAGCTATGACTTTGCTGTAAGAGTGAGATCCCGACTTTTAGTAGTCAGTAGTTGTTTTTGCAAGAATTTGAAACAAATGACCACAATGTCACACTAACCACTCCAGGCAAGTGTACAAATATTTTTGAGAATGTAATACTTATTTATTTTCCATAATAGGTTTGATATATGATACATATATATGAATGGAATGTTTATAAATACTTGGTCATTGTCTTCTGTTGACACTTAAAATGTCTAATGTGTTGATGTTATAGGGTCAGGGTGAAGCTCTATAAGCCTTATAACGATTAGCCCTTCACATGGGCAGGCATGTTTTTACTCCAAACATCCCCAAAGATCACAGGCATGTATTTACTTGAAGCCTACAAAGAGACGCCTTGTAAGCCCTCCATAAGAGACTCAGTTCGAGCTCTTACACTGGCCTTGGCTGGAAATCATAATATTATGTTTGTCAACTAGAGAGTGTGCTCAGTGGTGTACTAAAAATTAAAGCTCAAAGATCAGCTCCCTGTAGAGACATACAGCCAAAGAGCACCAAAGACAGGAAGGAGTTAGTGTGCTTCCATGCCTATGGGTTAGCACGTGTTACACCCAACGTTATCATTATGTCTCTACTTTTCCTTTGAGGTGTTAACAGCCCAATAAATCATCTGGTATATTTGATCTGACATGAGCACAGACGTGCACACAGGTGCTCTCATATTCACATTCAAATATAAGCTCGCTTCACACTGTTATGTTGTAACCACGACTTTGGACCTCAGGAATCTGCTAGGCTAAAAGGACACACTCCAGATGGAGAAAGTTTTCTGATGTGAAGAAAAAAAACCATAACAGGCTCATAGTCAAAAGGAAGGAAAGAGTTAGTGCAGGATTTACCTGAGGAAGACAAAGGCAGCCTAAGTAAAGGGATGCTCATCTCTTTGATTCAGGAGTGACTAGAGTAAAGCCCTTCTCTGAAATTACAGATGTTAGCCTGTCTTGGGCAGACATCATAAGTGGCCAGAGCAGACACTACGACTGACTGGGACTTAATTAAAATGTATGGATAGACCAAGTCTAACATCACAGTGTGGGTTAAGTAAGCGTGTGTAGGGGCAGTAGTAATGCATTCAGCTATCATGTCATTAGGAACTAGAGAGTCACCTGTACCTGATGCCTCTCCACTGGCTTCTTCTGGCAGCTCCTGCAGCGTGAGCTTCCACTCCAGAGGCGCATCACAGGGCGTCACAGTCACAGACAGAGGAGTATTGTCCTCTTCCACCACAAAGTAGTACCTGCAGAAACAAACCGCAGCCTATCAGGACCACTGTGAGCTGCAGCGTTAGCAATATTTCATCAGTTTAATTCTAAATGATATATGAGCTAAATAAATACACAGGCTGTTTCCACACAGTGAGGTAAGTGCAGTGCTGACCTTGGCCTGTATCTCTCTAAGCTGACAGACACTCAGTAACACCAAGACTACCTTCTCATCAATTATTTCGCTTTTTGCATCAACACACGGATCGAGTTACATGAGCTGTTTTTACAGTAAGTGGCTATCAGCAAGTTTAACATCATCCTTGAGCAACTATTAGGGAATAAAATCAAATTACTGTGTTCTCAAGGTTTGCAGAACTGAGGGTTTATGAACTGGATTCATCTACATAAGCATATTAGAAGATTTCTCACTATATGATTGTATTTTAAATCTTATTGAAAAAATGATAGCGAATAGTTTATTCTAAATGTTTGTCCTGTAAGGCCCTGTCCAGGATGTATCCTGTCTCAGGCCCATAGCAGAAGCAGAATAAAAAATGAGTAGTACATGATACCTTTTGGGTGTGTCCCTGAATAGGTATCCGCTGATCTCGGCTCCATCGGGAATGACAGAGGAATCATGGAACAGTGACTTGTCCCGGATCTGCATCTGGAATAGGCCCTCGTCCCTCGTGGGAAGTTTCTGGGCCACAGTTCCGAGCACTAACAGCATCGGCAGCACCGTGCTCCAACCTTTACACTGCCTCATTCTGAAACAAAGAAAAAAGGTATTTCTTCAATATTGTTCATATCCTCCAGAAATAATGGGTTTTATACTGACTTTTCATGTAATCAACCACTACTGGAAGTTGTTTAAGTGATGCTCATATTGACAAAAGAGAAGAGTAAATGTTCAGTATTGAGAAGTTATCTGGAGAACATACATCTCAGTAAAAGCAATAGTTGAGGGGTAAATGCTACATGAGCCACAAAAAGCCGTAAAATTCTACAATGGTTAAGATTCCTTTAAATCAAACTTTTACTTAACTAACTTCACCAACTCTCCTACAACTACAGTACAATAGACACCATAAGAATCACACACACCGACACATGCATTTTGGCAAGTTGGGTGAGGTGTCTTGCCCAAGGACACTGCAGCCAAATGAGCTGGTCGAAGTGAGGGTTCAAACTGGCAACCATTTAAGCCACTGACACCAAGAAATGGCCTTCTTTTTTTGGCAATATTATTCACAGAAAGCCGGAAATTGACACGATTGGTTCAATAGAGGAGGTCTTGCTACAATAACATATTCAAAGTACTATTTAACTGTGATTAACATTGTGATATTCAAAGTGCCTGGGAACACACTCTCCATCTGCCACATAGTGAAGTGAGACTAAAGGCAAGAGTGAATGGGAACCACAGGCCACATCCAGGCATTAGATTAAAACTCATATGTGTGAAGGAAAAGACATTAAGAAGCTCCAGGGAATCAGCAGCATTTTAGATTAAAATCCCCCAAATCCGAGGCTTTTCACTTTTTATTGACAGCCTTGAGAAAATATTACCTAGGACTTGCATGACAACAACAAAATATGGCAATATGCTCAAAGCAAATAGTACTCATAATACCCATGGCCATGTTTTGTTTGGTTGTAGGAGTGGGCAATACAGCGATAAAAGATTGAATCGTTATATCAAGTTATGACAATCTGGGAAGATCGTTCAATCGTGATACAATGCATTCATGTGTGCTCTGCTCTTCACTGTCATTTTTACTGTAACAAAGCCGGTGTTCATATTATATCATATTTATCAAATAAATAGTATTATGATAAACATAGGATTGGATGTACATTGAATTTGTAGTTAAAAGGGTTTTATGAAGCAGTAGTCTTCTGTATAAGACAAGTTAACAGAAATTGTGATAAAATCTTGAATAAAATCGCCCAGCCTTTGTTGTAGGGTGAGGTGTACTCTGCCTAAGGCCCATAGTTGCAGGGAATATGGGATAAGCAAAAGAAAATGAACAAATAAATAACTGAATTGAAGGCTCCAGACACATTTCCACACACGGAAGACCATAACATTATTCCAATACATTACTTTGCCATATACCGTACACATTGCGTTGATGTTCCAACAAACACAAACTCTGCTGATAAATATTGTGCAGCCAAACTGACATTGGCTCTCACGTATCCACTGTCTATTGATCTGGCCTTATTGATTGCAGCTGATGGGAAAGGCAAATCCCCGGTGATTTAATCAGTGTAATGACGGCAGATTAGCCAGATACTTTAGAGCCGTTTAGTGCGAGTGAGATGGTGTCCTCTTAATGACCCCTCTGCTGCTCCCACTCCTCCGTTTGAGACCCTTTTGTCTGTCCATTATCAGCTTTTCTCAGCAACAAGTCATCTCTCTCACACATTCTCTTACTAGATGGTCCTAAAAGAGGCAATAGGAAACACAGATGGAACGCAAGCCCAAGCTTTAGCCCTGTTTTAGATCTGGTTATTATCTTATTTAGACTGAGTTTGTGCTTGGGTTAGAGCTGGTTTAAACCAAATGTAGTTCTGGTTTAATCCGTATTATTACTCTGAAAAAAGTAATCACTCAAAAGCAAAATCTTTTACTTTTACTTAAGTAGATCAGTCCAACTAGAAATATGTGCATTCGACACACCCATGGACTATTTTTTCCCCCAGTTTATATAGACTGTGGTTTTAACATGAGACAGCTCTTTAGTCCTGGTTTAGTGCTTCTTTAGTTCTGGATAGTTTTAGTCATGACTTAATCCTTACACAGAATAATGCCGCTATATCACTGTCTTCATGAAACCTTGTTGATTACAATTTCAATGTACATCCAATTCCAATTCAGTGTTCATAATATTATTTAATACAATTCACTTTTTTATTACTATGAACACTGGCATTTTTGCAGTAAAAATGAGAGCGAAGAGCAGAGCATAAATGAATGCACTGTATAACGATTCCCTGATCTTCCCAGATTAGCAGATCATCACTTCATATCAAGAGTCCATCTTTTATCGCCCTATAATTAAACCTTGACCAATGTCATTACTAAAGCCTTTTGGATACCCACATATATTAAAAAGCATTAGTCATATTTCAGGATTCAACATAGTTATTGTTTATTGCATATTTTCACAATATTTTGCAGCCTTAAGTAAAACCAGAGTCAAGCCTTTTGCTTCAAACATGGCATTTTTAAAACAATCCAGGGACGAGCCCTTGACAGTTGCTGTCAGTGTAAACCCGGCCTCCCGTCGGAACAAGCCACAAGTCAGACTTCACAGATCTAAAGAGGGCCTGAGACTAAGTGGTACTTTGAGGTTTGAGTCACACAGAGGGGAGATCCTTATCACCCTGGCCTGTCTCATTCCACTTCATAAGCGTGTCGCTCCCAACAAAGACATGTCTATTAATACTCCAGACAGCACCTAGGTGGTATGTTCTGAGCACTTCAGAGTTAAGTCATTCCTACATCTCCTAAACACTTTGCAGACACAGGAACAACCCCTCCCCGTGCTGGTGCTAGGTTACGCTACGCCTCCTATAAGACCCATAGTAACATTTAGCATATCTGAAGTTTATCAAGACAGTGTGACCACCTATCAAGATCACAGTAAACTTGACTTTCTAGCATTTGTCATTTTCAAGTTGACTCAATTTGCTTTTATTCAATTCTGTGACAATTCTGTGAGTAAGTGGACTTAGGAGGTAAAC
Organism: Philypnodon macrostomus; assembly: GCA_036025475.1. Taxonomy (NCBI): domain Eukaryota; kingdom Metazoa; phylum Chordata; class Actinopteri; order Gobiiformes; family Eleotridae; genus Philypnodon; species Philypnodon macrostomus. Next base: position 8,403 of record JAVQKC010083969.1, on the reverse strand, counting down.
GTTTTAAAAGATTGCGGGTACAAGCGAGAGTTTCCTCCGGAGGGTGGCCGGGTGCTCCCTTAGAGATGAGTGAGAAGCTCAGTCACACGTGTTTCAGGCAGGTCCCGCCAGGAGGAGGCCCCAGGGAAGGGACTATGTCTTTCGGCTGGCCTGGGAACACCTCCTAAAGAGCTGGCAGAAGTGTCTGGGGAGAGGGAAATCTTGCCTCCTCCACCTGGCCCCGGATAAGCGGTTGAAGATGACATGATGACACATTTTAAATGTTTGTCAGTTTGATCCCCGTCTAGTTCTACAATTGTGTCCTTGGGCACTGACTGTTCTGTTGTGTTTGATGGTGGTCGGAGAAGTCATCGTCGTGGTATGGCTGCCACATGTCTGTCATGTCTGTTTCAGGGCAACTGTGTATATGGAAGTGGCTTGAATGGTGAACATGCAAACTCCACACAGTCTGGGAACCACTTCGTCGCAACCACCTTATGACTTTTTAGGACTTTTGATTTACTGCCCAAATGTACCTGCCACTCTCATTTAAAACCACATGATAGTCCTTTACATCTCTCCCATACTACTCAAGGCCTGCAGAAGACATGTGCACGTTAGAGCGGCGGTCCCGGATCAGTGCGGTTTCACAGAGCGGCACAGAGTCAACACGGTCACACGCTGCTTTCTGCCGTCCCCATGGTCGACTCACATCCCACACTGCTCTCTACCAAAATAACACATCAAATACACGGCATATGGAACAAATAAAGACTATGTTTAATTACAAAGCAAAAGAATGTACCCGGGCAATTTGAGGAGGGATAATTTCAAGGCGAGGTCACCCGCAAAAATGGTGTCGACCTTGTTTATTTATACTTATGAGAAGTTTTTGTTTGGATTTTTTTTTTTACCGGGATTGGATTTTGGCTGGGAAAATGCTGGACAATGGAAAGCTGATTACAATAGTGAAAATGCATTGATTGTTTTTCTTTTGGCTTGATCAATCTTCCTCATTAGGCGAATCAACTCCACCCTTTATGATTTCAAAATGGCAGCCTTTCATGTCAATTTATCCCATAACAGCTTTGACCCTGGTCACTCAATCGAGGTGATTGCAAAGCTAATGGGAAAGCCAGTGCTAAGCCAAAACTAAGTGATCAGCCTATCTTTACATCTCCTGGAACTGTTTGCAGTCTTCAATCAAAGTTTGATGAACAGGAGTGGAAAAACTCTGATCACAATAAAATGCAACTATGGGTTTTAGGTGGAGGTAATGGCCCGTTAGTCGCAGTACTGACAGAGACATGCAAAGACAGACAACTCCACTACTAGATGAACCAATTCTTTTAACAAACAGAAAACGTGCAGAGTACACACTTCTACTAAAACCAGTGATTCCCAAAATGAGGTCCAGGAAGGTACTACATGGGGGCCTAGCTTGAAATGAATAAAAAATATGTATATTTTTATTATATAATATTCAATTAAATATCAGTTCAAGCTATTTATAGTAACTAGAGAGCATTGTTTTCAAATTTTTATGAAAATTTAGGATTGGGGGGCCGCAGACAATTATTGGATATTAAGGGGGCTCTTGGCTTTGGGAATACCTGCACTAAACCATTGGCCCTATCTCACAATGTGCTTGACCTGGGATTTCCTTGTTCAGGGGTACATGCTCTATCCATTAAGCTCTTATATCAACAATAAAGAATCATCCATTGACGAGTGAATCCCTTGAGGTGAAAGACAATATCTGTGTCATTTTATCTTGCAGCGGTACATAGCGGTTGTACTGGTTTACGTGAGAAGTCCAGCATACCATTTTCTGCATGTAGTGAGTGTCTAGTGTACCCTGCCTACGGCCCATAGTGATTTAGACATTCTTTTGGAACCACTAATGGATGTAGATGAATACAGGACTTTTAACTATTGCACATCCCAGTCCCCTTTATCGCTTCCCATGTATGGCGGTGTATCTCATAGACTACAGAAGCACCCACTTGGTCAGGCCTCCACTCTTCCCTGGCTTCTCCTCCATTCCCTCCAGCTCCTTGTCAAGACGGATAAGCCTCCTGCCCGCCGCCACATGGACTTTATTAACGACAATGGCGCGGAATAAAAGACAGTTTAATTTCAAAAGTCAGAGCTTCTTTCCAAGAGATCTTGGGTGTCAGCTTCTGATACTGACAGGGAGGGCCAAAGTGGGGGATATATCATTCACATTCATCTAGTACTTAGTAAGACCAAGCAACTACGGGTCTTAGGCGGAGTACACGGACCAACTTTTCATACACAAGAAGCAATTGAGAGTCACAAATCTCTGGGCAAGTCTTTGGGCAGGCCGGAGAGATCCCACTACAACCCAAGGAGGACATACCAACTCCACTAAGTAGGATCTTGAGTTTGATTGTGCTTTTTCAGTGGAAGATGACTTGGTAGGGCTTCAATGCCACTTCACCAAAAGAGGAATGGGTCTAGCTGTTTTTGCAGTGCACATATAGAAAATTAAAATCAACTTATTTTGAGCACATCGGTTGCGAAGTCAGACACACGTCTCTGTGTGGAGTCTGTAGATTCTCCACATGTTACTGTGGGTTCTCTCGTCCTCCTCCCATAATTCATAGACATGCATGTAAAGATAATTAGTCATTCTAAATTGCTTATTGAGAATGAATGTGAGCGTGAATAAGTTATCAGCCAGTCAGTGGAGTCAGCATTTACTCCCCATGTTACTGTAGGTTCTCTCCTCTCCCTACTACAGAACCAATCGGGGGAATAATGCTTTCGAAGACACACACTAAACTTCCTGGACCAGTTTCGGGGCAGGTTTGGTGCTCTTGGACGGCTCAGCAGCTCATTAATGATTTGGTAGAGACTGTGGTAAGGGCTAGCATCCAAAACCCAGAGTGATCGTATCTGCTACGTCCATATGTTTTAGTGTGTCCAAACCATAGTCAAGAGCATGTAGGTCTAAATCATCGCACGGGAGCTGTCTCCTGGCCATCCACAACATCATTCACAGTTTCTGAACTATCCACATCATCAGAGGCAGGAAAGTTGGCACGGACGCTCAATGGAATAAAAGAGACCAGTTTCCTTTTCACTGTCTTCTTCAACATCCCCGGATTTCTAATAAATCGAAGACTGCGTTCACATTGACTGAAAAAGTACACAATGTTTCTAGCAATGCAACTGAATGAGCATTTGAGGGAAAAAAAAACTGTCAACTGATAGCACGTTGTAAAAGCAATTCTCAAGAATTTTTGATCATTAGAATGTTCAGCTCATGCCAGAAGATTGGGCAGTTATAGAGCGCAACAGTGCCCGCCCCCCCTCTGGTTCTGCAAGAAAAAAATCCCATAATATTTGCCATAGACTTTTCGAAACACATAGACCACATAGCTGATTACCCTCCATCGATTTTTTTTTTACTCTTTTTTTTTTTCAAAAAGTCTATGGCAAAAATGAATGGGATTTTCATTTTCGGAACCAGAGGGGGGCGGGCACTATGTCAGTGAAATGGTTAGGGGTTTTGGGTGGCCATTTTTATTACTGTTCAAACCTATCCTAATATGAGCTTTGAGGCAGTGTACACCCAGGACAAAGGCTGGTTAGTTGCAAGGCTGACGCTGAGACACACACAGACAGCCATTCAAGGGGCCAGTTGGAGGAAGGAACAGACAATCTACAGTAACACAAGGAGGACACTCTCAATCTGATGAGTATAATGTAACTATAGAGACTGCATCTTGAAGCAGGTCTTGTCCCCATTCTCGTGCTAACTCGGGTCACTCTGGGACCTCAAACATCGCAATCTAATCCGGTCAGTGTAAACTAATGAATCTGAATTGAGCGCTAATTGTGTTGTAAATGTAACCTAAAGAGCGGGGTCAAGTTCCGATCCTCTTCCTGCCTTTAAAAACAGACCCTATTTTCTAACACAAGCGAAGTGGGCGGCTCTGGTTTATGCGGCTGGCATTGTGACCGCCGGGGGAGATTATAGATTAGGATAGAAGCAAATGGCCCATGGGAAAGTCACCCACCCACTGCCCGTCATCCAGGGGCACACAGAGAGAGAAGGCACTGACTGGGCTGTCCCAACGCTGGGAAAAACAGCCCCGTCCCACAACTGTGTCTTGTGTCTTGTTTTAGTGTTTTTGTGAGTGCATAATGAAGGAGGAGGAGGCTATGGGGAGTGGATATGAATGATAGTTTGGACAGTAAAAACGTTCTGAACGCATCTGAAGCAAAACTATACAAAAGTTTGAATATCATTTACAGAGGAAGCACTTTTTGCATCTTTGTATACGCATTTGGGGGAAGAGGGGACTTAAAATATCATATAATATGTATTTATATGTAATATATCTGGGAAGGCAACTTTCCCACTCATCAGAAAGTGGTTGGTTGAATCCCCGCCCTGTTTCCTCTGATATTGTGTCCTTAAGCAAGACACTTCACACTCCTTGCTTATATATGAATGTGTCAGTGAGTTTGAGAGAGTCTGTATGCATGGTATAGCTGCCACATGACTGGGTGTCTGCCCCAGGGCGGCTGTGTGTACCAACGTATGTTACTACCACTAGGAGTGAATGACAAATGGGGTGGCAGTGGTGCTTGGGTAAGTGTATGAGAGCGCACCAGATTTGAATCCCTGCCCGGGCGTATACTGTCGTTGTGTCCCTGGGCGAGACACTTAACCCACATTACCTATGAATGAATGTGGTTTTGTGAGTGGTGTTTGGTGGCAGCCACTCCTCTGTCAGTGTGCCCCAGGGCAGCTGTGGCTACACAAGTAACTTACCACCACCGGGTGTGACTGTGGAGTGAATGAATAATGTAATTGTAAAGTGTCTTTGAGTGTTGAGAAAAGCGCTATATAAAACCAATGTATTGTTTATTTATTGAAAATCTGTTCCAGGACGCCACCTTCTTGCAGTTTGCGTCAGATAAGATGCCAACTTCACGCCTGTTTGAAAAGGGAAGAAAAAGTGGCTAATCTTCCGCTGTGGTGACTGGATACGTGACATCCAGTGCCATGTTCAGGAAGGCTACAGCAACACAGCGCCGGGTTCTTTTCAGTCCCAGAGTGTTCATATGCAAATGACGGGTTAGTTACGGTATGCGATGTTCCCATTTGACCACTTTTCCTCTTTTATGTTGATGCTGTTCATGATTCATTCTCCTGAGAAAGTAGTGGAAGAGAGGCAGTGTGTGTGTGTGTGTGTGTGTGTGTGTGTGTGTGTGTGTGTGTGTGTTTGCCCCGCTGCTAAATACAGTTATTCAAAAGTCCTCAAAGTGTATGTGCATGTCTTTTATTAAACAAACCAGATGGAAAATCTCCCCAACATGAGCTCAACTATCATCCATCTCACTCTGCTCGTCTGAAGAGGCTGCTGTGGGAAGTCAAGGACACTCATCTCCTATTTAGACCACAGTTAGAAGCTACAGGAGGAGCTTTATCTCGTTGGCCATGGTACAGGTGCATTTTTGTAACGGGCTCAAAAATGATTTAGTGTTGGGTTCATGGGGGTAGATTAATAACATATTCCCTATGTCAGCCTGCTTTCACTCATAGCATAGATTTTAGGTTATGTCAGTTTATTGGGGCTATTTCTAAACTTGAATGAGTGCATTGAGGGCAAACAATTTGAAGTCTTGACATACACTCAATATATTGTCATTATTCTTGATGGAGCAAGGGGTCAGTGACTTTAGCGCCGTGATTCTAATGCACTTGGGCATAAATTTAACTGCCCCCATTGACAACAGTAGCACACAAGGTTTGCTCCCCGTTTCGTGGCTCCTGTCCGTTTCTCCGATGCGTAAAGTGTGCGGATAACTGTTCTAAAAAAAAGAGTCAAAATAAACCAATATAGGCTAAACCAAGGGTGAACCAGAACTAAACTCACGCCTAAAGCGAATTCTGTGACATTAACATCTCGATCTCAGTGCACACGGAGTCTTATTTGACCAATTACAGGTGCGTAAAGTAGGCACACGAATTATTAATAATGCACTAAATTACGGGATCTCCGTCGGTTCAATCTGATAAACAACTTCCATACCCCACAAGCGCGTTCAAATTTTAACGTTATGCGAGATTGGACGTGAATTAAAAACTTTGAACTTCCAGGACTTGGCTAAAAAACAAAACAAAACAAAACCCTCATCGTGCTCTTCTTTGGCTCGCATTTTGGCAGATCATGCAACGCCACTGAGAATGTACAAACGCTTTTGAGAAGTTGTCCAATGGGAGTGTATAAAATGTGAAATAATTAGGCTGGATGGAGGCTTACCTTACAGTGCAGCGACGGGGTGTTCGGAAGAAAGATGTTCCGCTTCTTTGAGCCAGCAAAAAACGATATCAACCAAGAAGAAAGTGCCTAAAAAGTCAACTCGAGTGAAACAAAGCGAAATAGAAGTCGTCCTTTTGCAGCGTCCAGTAGTTCCCCCCACTTCGTCTACGTATTGCCGCAGTCTATCATTCGGGATTACCGCTCTGGTGCGCGCTCGCAGTTTTCTGGTGGTTTTAACTGGTCTCTGGTGGGCAGGAGAAGTGTGTGTGCAAGAGTGTGGAGTGGGTATCCTAGCTGACGGAGCGCTGGCAGTGCGTCCCTCCCCTGCCGAGGCGCTGCTATTGAAACCCTTCACTTGATTGGAGGCGAAAACTTTCTTCTTCTTTGGTGCGCTCAAGGCAGTCTCCTCCAATGCGCGCAAGAAAAAACAGCCCACTTTCCAACACAGACAAAAACTAGTCCTGGGCATGGAGAACGTAAGCGGCGCTGAGGTCACAGAGGTCCGAACAATTTTTGATTTGACATTTATTCACGCAAACGTCCACTGTGAAGATTTCTGGAGGAGGGAAATCATTGTTTTGTATTTATCCAGGTCTACATCTGGGACTTAACCAAACCAGTGCTGCCTAAACCAAGTCTAAATTGGCATTAGGTTAAACTCAAGACTAAACCGGGCTATTTGTGAGCGTGATCTCTTCTGTAGCAGTGGCCGGGGCAATTCCCTTCACGCATTTTTCCCTACAGTGTTGTGATCTGCCCAGGATGCGCCCTTGAAATGCACTTTTTAATGTAGCTTACACGCTAGCACGCAACGCTCGGGGCTAAATGTGTGTAGGGGCAGGTTTTATCACGGGCTTGATTCGTGGTTACACAGCAAAAAAATAATAACACAACTGGAATGATGACACGGAAGATGGGCCTTGTTTTTGGGGGCCAAGGTGGAAATCCCCCCACAAAAAAACATACTGTACATTGTCTGTCCCTGGCCCAGAAGACACTCAGAAAGAGATAAGAGCCTTTGACTTGAGTAGCAGACGGGATAGCACCCCGCGTTTATGGCTGTGGGGGGTATGTCTGTGCGTAAGGCTGTATGGAGAGGATACGGTCGTTTCCTGCGCCATTCTTTCTTTACAGGTGGGGTGAAAGCACTTTTCACACGTGCGTGGCCCCCACCTGTGAGAGACGTGCTGGGTGTTAATTTGATATCGGCTAATTTGGGATAATTGGATAGGCTATTCACAGGTGAAACAGGTTTTGAGCCTAAAGCTAGATGAAGGGGGAAAAAAAGACTCATTTTGTTACAGTATTTAATGTGGAGAGTAAAAATGATTGAATTGTATCCATGAATTGTAGAATTGCATATTTCGGGTAATGTGTTAAAGCCAGTGGTGGGTAGAGTAGCCAATCATTTTACTCAAGTAAGAGTGCTGTTATTTCAAAGCTAATCTTCGTTGTATCTGATTGCAAATAAAACACTGTATCAAGATTGGTGCAAAAAAAAAAAAAGTTATCTACAAACACTTTGAGGCAGAATAGGTTTCCTTTCTGCTGCTGCTGAAGAGTATTAGTGCAACAGCGTCATCTAGCGGCCACCAGCCAAAACAAAGCAATTAACAGTAAAGAAAGACAACAAAAAAACACATAAAAAAGTAAATACAGAGTCTGGTGTTTACTCAGTGATTGCACAATTTAAAAAAAATAATCTTTTGAGTTTGAAGTCCTGGTTTAGATCTAGTTTATTACTTGTTCAAAGTTACTCTTTGTCGGGTTTACACTTGATTTAGACCTTGATTAGTCCTGGTTTAGATCTCTTATAGACTTTTACCGATTAGACTCAGTACATTAAAAGTGTAGTCTGTAAATTTCCTGAATTTAAGAAAAAGTTCCGAATAAAAATTGGAAATTCTTACGTTGGTCGTCTGTAGTCTGTAGAGGCCAGGGGAGGGACTAAAGTAAAACTCGACTACTATTGGTCAAAGTGGCAACCCACAAACTCTGACTTTATGTTGCTGTAGAGGCCAGGGGAGGGACTAAAGTAAAACTCGACTACTATTGGTCAAAGTGGCAACCCACAACAAACTCTGACTTGATGTTGCTGGAGAGGCCAGGGGAGGGACTA
>JAVQKC010083955.1:0-14576 GCA_036025475.1 Philypnodon macrostomus | reverse complement strand
CCCGCATGCATGGCTTTATTAATATAATATTTAGATTGTATTTTTTTATAATGGTAATGGTACAATCTGATGGGAGACTGAAGCTTACTAAAACTGAACTTATTTTCCACCAGAAGATGTAAATAAACTGAAGTGTACAGCTTTGTTTTTAACTTCTAGCTAGGTCACCATTAGATTGATTTGATGCCAAGAATGTGATATACTATATACCAAAATTAGCTGGCATTGTATAGACCCTTTCAAAGTTTGTAAACAGAAAGTTCTAAATTCCGGAATGGAGGCAGCTGGAGGCAAGACCATAATACATTTGCAATGGAGAAATTAGAATTAGTCACAAAATATCACAAAATAAGATGGTTTTGGCACCACTCTGCTACTTCTGACTAATGTCAGAGCCTGGTTAGGAAACATTAGTGAATGTACCGCACATTGTATTTTTATTGAATTTACCAATTAGTATTCACTTAGCATTTTGGCTGGTGGAAAAATTCTTACAGAAATGTCAATGATCACAATTGTTATTTTTATTATATGCTCAGAATTATTCTATCCCTCACCACAAACCCTACTTTTTTGTAAAGTTACTCACTTGTGCTCCAGTCGCCTCCATTCCGGAATTTTCAACATTCTATATGACCAACATTTTAAAGGGTCTATTCTATAATGTGACCCTAAATTAAAATCACAAAAAGTCAAGTAGGTGAATTTTAGCACCTGTCATGTTTACGTTCAGAAACACATTACCTTCGAGTGATTAAATAATCGTGGATCACCAGAGTGCTGCTTTGGAAAAGCACAGCCGCTAATCTGATCGGGATCCAATTTGACAGGAAATGAACTTTTAATGAAGAGCGGCATGGTGGGAAAAATTAGCCATCGCCCTACGGAGATGGCATAAAATGTTTATAAATGACAATGCTGTTGGCTGGGAGTGCGGAGGAAGTACAAAGATGGGAGAACAGAGCAATGAAGCGGGGGACTTATTTTTTTTTAACTTGAAGCAGTAGAGACAGGGCGGAGGAAGAAAAACAGGGGTGTGTGGGGGTGAGATGTGGCTGTTATGATGTGTGCTTGTGGGAGAAGAGAGACAGTGAACGACGGGGCGAAAGAGTTTAAAAGGCACGGCGTCTGTTGGCTGGCAGCATGGACAGAGGAGGCGGAGATAAGGGGGGTCTAAGATGGCGGACCGTGACAGATGCGGCAGAACAAACCGCTGGTGACTCACGGCCCTCCTTCGTTCACCACTCTGATCAGATCGGCCCGGACAGCCCACCATATGGGATGGCACAACTTATTCATCCAATCACTGGGGCGACGTACAGGACCAGAGGATGGGTCGGGGAGGGGGGGTGGGGGCAACTCGTCTTTGTCTGACGGTTTGTGGGAGCATGTGGCCGACAGGATGCCTGAAGGGTTCCACAACATGACAGTGAATGGGACAGGAAGTGAGGAGGCTAGAACAGGCAATGGAAATAATCTGATCAGTCTGCAACGGAGGGAGAGATTTGCAATGTGGCATAGAGATATGTTTAGTTAATATTAACTTAACCTCGGCATTGGGCAGTAAGGCATTTGGATGACCTCATGACCTTACAGTAATCTGAAGTTAATAGTCCATAGTAGTGATAAAATCAAGGAAAAATCTATCCTAGGTGATTGATACTGGAATTGCCATGACAGCATAATACACATGACCTCTTGCAATCTGTATTTTTTTTTCTTGATATGTTGTCTTAAATAAAAATAAAATATGGGTTTGTGAGATTCGCTAATTCTTTTTAATGCACAATTTATAATATCCTAACTGTTTTGGAATTGGGTTAAAAAATTACAAAATATTACTGGAGATCTAATTAGAAATTTTGGTGCACTGTGTGGAAGGGTACGTCAATTTAGTAAGCATTTTCAAAATGACTTTGAGCCTGTTTGTTTAAATGTCAAGACTTTACCCAAATACCATAATCAGTACAATAGCCAGTTTCACATAATATATAATTATATTATATAAATAATAATTCATATTTAGACAACAGTAATAATGGATATGTTTTGTTAGTAAGGCTGAAATTTGTCTTGGCACCTTTAGCTTTTGTCTCATCAGCTCCAACACGTCAATGGGCCTATCTCACTAGAGTAACGACTTTGTCACAAGCATTTTCCAGCACTCATCACTACTCAGCTTTAGTTTGTTTTCCATTACAGTTCAAAGCTTTATCATACATTCTTATTGTGGGAAGGGGGTTCATAGCACATAGCCTGTAGATTTGAGTAAAGTAGAGCCACAACATGCTAGTAGAAAAACCTTTATAGTGTCTTGACCTGGAGTTAAACTTGGGATCTGTGGGTTAAGATAAATGCTCTATTCACTGAGCCACAAAGCCCTTAATATCTCATGAATTTGTTCCACTTTCTTAGTTCCTTTACACACTTTTGTCTCGTTCAACCTTTGGCCATGTACTAACCAATAAACAGTCAAAACAAAGACATGGACCCAAATATTAGATGCCTCTAGCCTAAATGTGACCCGTTTAGTTTTCCCCAGTGATTATTCCACTAACACAATAATATCTTATTTATTCTTGTCCTAGAAAGCCAACCACATATACAAAGCTGTATAAACCCAACACTATTAAACAGGGGATTCTCATGTGCTAAAATTAGCCAAGGATTGTTTGTTTATCCTCTTATAAGAAAAGAAAACTTAACCTCTGACTGTCTCCCCGATGACACACTAAACGAGGCAAAGACATTAAAACAAATTAATAAATAAAGGCTTTTTTGAGTATAATATTGTGATAATCTTGTCTGTCTTTTTTAGGCCCACAGTAAATGCAGATTACGGCTTAGCTCTGAAAGGTGAAGGGCCTGGCGAATTGAGCCTCGACATACTGAGACCAGGAATAGAAGCACACATAATCTTACCAAAGCCAGATATATTTGTGGAGCGAAGAATGTTTTTTTCTCGCCGAGTTGGCAAGAGACATCGTAAACCCTTTTTATAGGGTACCTAGACTACACTGCGCTTCACTGAAGGCAGAACCAATTTGCTTAACTTCAAAAACATGCAGGGGCCCGGCCCGATAAAAGTGTTTGTCCTCCGTCGTGGCTGCTGGAGATATTGTTATCCACTTTGTTCTTGTGCCACCTTGCCATCTTGCTCGGTGTTTGTGGGACAGATAGCGATCATCGGAGGGTAATTTGGGGATTATGGCGGAGTCGTGGTGTAATCACATGCTTTTAGGGCTGCGTCAAAAACCATATTGTGAATGTATACAAGTGAGTGAGGCTGTGCGAGGTCTGCCTTTTGTATCTTTGTTGTAGTGGACGCAAAGGAATATAAATCCATACGAGGCAAATCTAAAGGATCAACTACACTGGGATTCAGTTTGAAATAGAGTAAACCCACTGTTACTCAGGGAGAATTCAAAGTACTGAAACATTAATAAGGGTCTTGTTCACGAGTGAGAGAAGGATGGAGCGTGAGATTGACAGGCGGATTGGTGCAGCCTCTGCAGTGATGTGGTCGGTGTACCGGACCGTTGTGGTGATGTGGTCGGTGTACCGGACCGTTGTGGCGATGTGGTCGGTGTACCGGACCGTTGTGGCGATGTGGTCGGTGTACCGGACCGTTGTGGCAATGTGGTCGGTGTACCGGACCGCTGTGGTGATGTGGTCGGTGTACCGGACCGCTGTGGTGATGTGGTCGGTGTACCGGACCGTTGTGGTGATTTGGTCGGTGTACCGGACCGTTGTGGTGATGTGGTCGGTGTATCGGACCATTGTGGTGATGTGGTCGGTGTACCGGACCGTTGTGGTCATGTGGTCGGTGTACTGGACCGTTGTGGTGATGTGGTCGGTGTACCGGACAGTTGTGGTCATGTGGTCGGTGTACCGGACCGTTGTGGTCATGTGGTCGGTGTACCGGACTGTTGTGGTGAAGCTGTGTCAAAAGGCCAAGCTTTCGATTTACTGGTCGATCTACATTCCTACTCTCACCTATGGTCCTGAGCTTTGGGTAATGACCGAAAGGACAAGATGGTGAGTACAAGCGGCCGAAATGGGTTTCCTCTGTAGGGTGGCCGGGTGCTCCATTAGAGACAAGGTGAGACGAGGAGCTCAGAGTAGAGCTGCTGCTCCTTCACATCGAGAGGAGCCAGCTGAGGTGGCTCAGGCATCTGTTTTGAAAGTTCCACCGGGAGGAGACCCCGGGGAAGACCTAGGACACGCTGGAGGAATTATATCTCTCAGCTGGCCTTGGAACGCCTTGGAATCTCCTTGGAAGAGCTGGAGGAAGTGTCTGGGGAGAGGGAGGTCTGGGCATCTCTTATTAGACTGCTGCCTCCGCGACCCGGCCCCGGATAATCGGAAGAAGATGGATAGATGGAACCATTAACAGTAATAGTATATTATTTAATGTAAATGTCTAAGTATTAAGTTGGTGAAGGTTCTTCTCAGTCATCCAGGCATTCTGAATCAAAACAAAGTTAAAAATAGTACAGTATTAAGCTACTTGTTTATTACTACTCCTACTGCTAACAGCTTTATTACTGCCACCATTACTACTATAGCAGCTACAGTTGCTACTCAACAGAACTATTAGATCAGTGAAAAATAATACAATAAGTATATGACACTTTTCACTTTTGTTCTCATGGCATAAATGGGGACAATGTGTGACTAACAATGCTTAAGTGCTGGAGGAAAAGCTTTAAATTCAATAGTATTAAATGTAATATAAGCCGTGATACAGGCATGATAAAGGTGGATCAATCTCTTTAAATATTAATAGCTCCTGTAAGTGATCCGCTGCAATACTCTTGACATGTTAACCACAGTGAAAACTCAGAGGAATAGGGACATGATGGTTAAAATATATGAAATGTGTCAGAGTCAGAGGGTAGCATTAGCTAAACTAAAGAAACACATTACAACTCCCAGGAGGTTAGTTACAATGTTATCACACTGTCACTGAGTCTTATTCACTGCCAATCCCGCCGCCTTTGTGTTCCTGGTGCCACGGGCTGTCCTCTATTCTTAGATCCCAATGATCCACTTTCCACTTTTTGTCCCCGCATTACAGGTAATTTATTGGCAGTTGAGTTTGACAGATAGAGCAGTGTTCTTGAATGAGAACAAATGTGTGAGGCCTGCACAATGTCATACGTATTATCTTCATGAATAAAAGATTATGTGGTGGTAAAATTAAACTGTTATTTACTTTGTGCGCAGTACAATTGGACAAGGTGACATGGTTCTGAAATGATATCACTTTCTCAATGATTTCAAATGTGATGAGTCAAATGCTAAATCATTGCAAGTTGAAAATAATCATTTTTCTGTACTTTTCAAAGCTAACACAAAACACAGGAGTCAAGAAGTCTAGCAGCACCAGTCAAGAATCCCTTTCAGTCTTCATTAAAATGATTTATGTTAATGAAGCTTATGCGCAAATTCAACTGGAAGACTACTGGCAACTGCTCTACCTCTCACCTGGAGCTCCTCCCTGGTCTCTCCTCCAGCCGCACCTCTACCTCAGTCTATCCCCGCTCAGCTGGCTGATTTTAAACCAGCCAATAAACCGCACATCCGGCTTCCCTGCTTATGTGTGACCCACCTCCACCCCATCACCATCTGAACCCGAACATCTGCATCATCCCTTCTGCCTCTCATCTGGGCGCTCCCGCTTCTTCTACTCTCATCTGGTCTTCTCAAGCTATCACCAGGGTCGAGGCATGGGGGGAAGACTTCATCCTCATCCACGTTCAGCATATATATCCATGCACATGTCGTCCACCAGGGCCTAAGCGCCAAATGTGTATTTTATAATGCTCAGTAAATCATCTCTAATGCCTATGTATTTCTTGTGAGTCTCTCCAGGTTGAAATAGTGATTGGTACCATAAGCCATTGGTGCAAGACATCGGGGGTTTGATTCATCAACAAAAAGACAGCCCTGATGTGGTGAACTCTGAAAGTCTCCAAGCAAGAGTTGTAGCCTATTTGAGATTTATTGTTTGCATTTAGCATTAGCTAAAATGGAAGCACATGGCTAATTTACATAAATCTACATGCGTTCATGTTACCAGGGTAGATATTGTGTCTTCTTTTCTATGGGTTTCTATGGGTGTTTGTCATTTTTAGCACTAGCAATGTAACCTATAGCTGATGGCTGCTTAGGGTGCTAGCTACAGCCTTAGCCTTCAAACATGAATAACATTGGCTTACAGATAACTTGCCAATGTCAATGTTTTATTGACTTAAAAATTTGCTTATGTAAAACGAACTAGATCCATAAACAACTAGAGCTATAGAGGCAACAGGGGAGAAGCCTCAGTCCCAGCACAGACCGTAGTGACTCGGTGGCAGTAGAAAAATACTATTAAATATAGGTTTCATCACATTTTTCAGTTAATAACATCTTGACCATATTGCACTTGTATTATTTTGTCAAATCTTTGATCTGACACTATTCACACATGTTTGCATAATGTTACTGTTATTGGTGTTCGTGTAGTGTGGTTTAGCTGCCACCACTTCATCAGTCTGTCTCAGTTGCTTACCACCAGCACCACACCAACTGTGGACTGAAAGTTGAAGCAATACATTCTTACTATTAGAGAGTCAATAAATTGTTACTTTGAAAAGTGGAAATGTCCTAAGAGATGCTTGTTATCATGCCTGAACTCCATGTCTCGGGGCTAAAGATGCAGCAACAGTTCCTATATTGGGCCACTGCCCTCAGGGCTCTACATATTGTGCATACTGCCCTATCTAGGCCACTGATATTTGATGAGCTTTGACAGTAGTAAAAGACTGTCCACATATAAATAAATAAATATAAAAAGAGAAAAGAAATGGCCACATTCTGACTCTAGATAATAGATGTTGCCATTCTAAGCCAATAATAGTGTCTATAATGAAATCAGTAGAGCAGAAAAGAGGCGCTCTTTCATTTCCTTTACGCGGGGCCGTGCGTTTTGTACATCCCATTATTCATCAGGTCTAGGCTGCTGATAACTGTCCCATTTGCATCTGAATCAAGAATGCCTTATAACCTACTCCCCTTTTCAGAACACCGCCCACATGCAAATGAAGTGACCTAAAAAGATCAGGTACTGCATTTAGATGTTTGTGAACAAGCGTGACCTACTCTGGATGTGGGGTTCGCTTGGGTGAAAAGTGAAAACTACCATACACATAGCAGCATATGCGCAGATCAGGTTGCACACATTCATCTCAGTGAGATAGAGTAAACATTGGACACCTCAGTTCAAAAACAGGTTAAGTTTATAGTTATAGAATAAGATTGGAAAACGCATATGGTTTCAAAAGTGTATTTAGGTAACAGCATTTGTGCAATGTTCAAACACGAAATGCTCATTGGAAACAACTTTTTCTTTGGTTTATCTCTCTATTCTTACTATATCTCATGGTGCCCTTTTCGCCTGACGTGTCCTACTTCTGCAAACAAAAGACAGAACAGAAATGCCTCATAGAAAATGGTGAATAATCTGGATCTTGTTAGAAAAAGCCAGCCTCACACCGGTGCAGTGAGGTTGGTTCAAGTCTCTCCCATTTAAAATCTCGGCTGCCAGTCGGGAACATACTGTGTGATATTTGTGATCAATCATCACCGACCAAAGAAAAGATTGCACTGACTCAAAAAATAATAAAAAAGATGCTATCCATAAAGTGGCGTTCTGTTGAGGGATGAACTTCTCTCAGGAGCATCTAGCAGTGCCAGACAGACGATTCACAGCCCCAGTAGACAGTAGACAGGAGTTAGTCCTTAGCCACATAGAGAGATACATGTAATGTGTTAAAGTAAAGAAGGCAAAGAAGTAATGTTGTACATGTCAGAAAAAAGTATTTTCAGTGTAACTACATCGAGTATTGAGATAATGATAGTGTTTTGACTATGCTTTTTGACATCAGACCACAACATTATCGCAATGCAAATTTTGCCTGTATTGTGAGATCAATGAATTTGCTATATATACTGTACAGCCCTAGTTCTCAGACACATAAAATCAGCTGTTTCACACTTGAAATCAGCACACTTGCAAATGCCAGAGGGCAGATAGGGGGGTGGGGGTCTTTTGTGCTCTCTGAGTTTAGGTCCTGGCCATTAAATAAGCTTGCACTGCAGAGGTGAGCTGCATTGACAATGATGTATGGGAGAAACACAATCCACTGCTGTTATGAATTGGTTGGCTCTGCTGTGGACAATACTCTCTCTTACACACAAACACACAAACGTTTATAGAAGAAGAAAGGCAGCAACAGACAACACACCAAATCAAGCGTCTGGAGAGCCAATAGTCTTCTCCCTCTTCTCCAGACAAATTCGATTTCCATCCAGGACATATGTAAGCTGATTAAAAGAGCCAACAAAAACTGGAGAAATATGTCACATCCTTCAGGACTGGACACAATATTGAGTGCTGTTCTGGCACTTTGTTAGAGTCTTCTGTCTCCTGACCTTTCCTCATCACCTAATGTCATCATGCATCCACCGCTCTTTCTCCTTCCAGTGTGCAGCTCCTTTCATCCTCAAAAAGACAAGAATTACTCATAATAGGCTCTGACAGGCATGTTATGAATTTTCCTTTAAGATGTGTGTATTTTCTTTAGCATGCAATTATCATAGACATCAAAGTTGTTTGCATTATTTCCGTGTTTACTGGTAGCGAGTGCCTTTGCTCATTAGTGTATAATGCACAATGTAGCCGTTTGGAGTCTTTCATGCCACACTCCAATCAGAAAAATATCAGAAAAAAATAATATAAGCACAGTGTTCTTTCAGTGCAGCTGCAAAAGGGACAACAATGACAGAGTGAAGCAGGTTCAGTGGTGACAGGGGACACACCATGACAGAATCCCCCATGTGTCATGGAGAATGCACATGGAATCACTGCAGTGGAATCATCACAATGTCTGTTTAGCCACTGTGAGATAATGTCACTGCAGCGGAGATGTGTGAAGAGCACATATGAATTATGAATGCTGGGGTTAATTATGGATGGACAGGGGCAGAAGTAAAGCCTCAGATATTTGCCACACATGCAGACACATGCTTGGATACATAACTGTGGGCCCAGCGCAGACCTCCCAAGTCACTGACTCCTTAATTAGCTCCAAGGCCTGATAATGGCGAGCCTTTGTGGTATGTAGATATATTCAATCCTCTTCAAACTACTGCCTAAGATGAATATACTTAACTGAAGTTGACATGGAAAAAGGCAGTCTTGTCGACAATAAAGAAGCAAAATGATTATATGAAAAGCAATTAAATTATTAACAATGTGGCTGATTCTCGCAGGATGGATGTGGGTGGTGGCAGTCATATCACACATAAAAGAAATCAATGGCAACAGAGAACCAAGCATGGAAGACGACTTCTGTCAAAACTTTCTTTTGGGCAAAATATAGCAATGTTGTATGCTTTGATTTTAAATGTACAGTTTGGCAGATGACACAGATACTTGACAGGTTTGAAGTTAAGATGGTGTTAAGTGTATGAAATAATGTGGACGTTTTGGATAAAGCTTGAAAAAGATGAAAAAACTGTGACATAAAATCAGATTGTCGTGTGAAAAAGTAGTTATATATGACAGTTTTAAATTATACAGTATTATGGGTCTGAAATAATGTGGGCCAATGGAATCTTTGCACCTGGAGTTGTGAAGGATCGTAATGGGCTGTCAAGCACAAACAAAAGCTGTGGGTTCCAAAGGGAGAGGTCAAAGGTGGGGAGTGATAGCAGGCTCCTGGGGTGCACAGACAGAGCTGGTGGCATGACTAAGGAAGAAGCACCGAGATCAGGGTGGAACTAACGTGGGGCGTGCCTTAGGGCTGCATGGGAAAGAGACAGCCCCATTGAGGGTGAATGATGTTCGAGACACCCATGGAGCCTTGTTTCGGGGGACATGTGACCCCCGGAGGTTGAGTGAAGTTGTGGGAGAATTAGTCAAATGGGTCTATACTGCTTTTGTATGGTGGCCCTGATAATTCACCTCATGCAGCTTGCAGCCATAATTGAACTTTTAGTGAATGTGCGGACTCCCCTCAGTCACCCGCCAGCTCGAGGCACCATCTCCTCAGCCCCCCCTCACATCAGTTCAAAATAGAAACATGAAAACATCCACATCACGTCATGTCACTTAGTCATGGAGTAACTTCGAGTTGAGTCAAATCTCTACTTGACAGAATAATGCAATTTTAGGAGAATGCTGCACACAGCCTTTTGAGATATGAGCAGTTGCACTTGTGTATCTAACTCAATATGTGCTTTTGCAGCTATCTCTAAGTCACTGTCAACCTCCACAGTTCCACACATCAAAGCAGCATTTTTTCCAGAAAGACTGCATTACTTTTATACCAACAGATTACTGTTGTCTACATGTTTAGACATCACCATTTTAATCAAGGGATTCATTTATTTGTGGATTTTAACCAGTGCAATGTTAGTCCAGAATGCTCATATGTACCTGCATTTACAATAACACAGAACTATAAAACTACTACTCAAATATTACAACTTTAAAATCAATTTACAATGATAGATCTATGTAAAAAATGTGATCTATGTTGGTTTGGGAAAAGACATTATCATACAAAGCAGCAAACTAGGGTCATGCAAGAAATAGAACTAGCATTATGAAGAATAAATAAATAAAATCCATTTGAAAACAAACTAAATAATGTGATTCCTTGGCATTGCAACTGCATAAGTGCAGGTTGCATGTGAAAAGTTGGATAAACATTTGTAAGCCATTCACACTGTGTTTATGAACCTGCCTGCTGAACTTGAGCTGGCAAAAAGAATAGAAGAGTAGCCGTTGACATTGGTAGTCTCTTAGTATGGCCTGCATAGTAGCACAGGGCCTTGACTAATGTCCATTGGAGTTCTCAGCGCTGGCCTTAGGACATCCACATGCTCTATTCACCCAGCTCCTACTGAAACATTCAAAGCTTTCCTTCCAAAGGGCCAAACTTTTGTTCCTCCACAAAGGACCCGGCCAGAGGTTCTCCCATAGACCGGAGCCCCGTTCAAAATCAGATTATTTCCAGTGAAATCCTCCTTTCTCCACCTGCCAGTTAACTATGTCACTGCCATTGTGTGGTTCATGAAAAAGCTCTCCATTTTAACATAATGGAGTCTGGATGTGTATTATAGCTTTTACTTTCACTTATTCTGGAGAGAAGGCAAAGGAAACGTACCCCTACCCCCAACTCTGCCTACACTCTTTTTTTTATGTGAAATATTTTTTTTTCTTTGAAGCAAAATCTGGGCCACTCGCCCCAGAGGAACGCAAAGTGCTTTAATTCATTCGCACCTTTTCTCTCTGGCTGCCATCTCCAAGGCCTCTCTTTATGCCCAGAAGTGATTTGTTCAAGCCGGACCATCAAAGCAATTATGGCAGCGGCCTGTTTCCTTTTTCTAAGAGGAGATGACTGACAACAGGAGGGATGGTGCGCGGGTGGAAGGGCACTTGGCTTCAATTTATTTGATCTGAAAAACGGTTTTCACTCATTGGCATCCACTCAAATAACAAACCACAAACAAACTGGATATTATCTTGTGTGACTTGTTATCATAAACAACTATTCACAGCAGGGGCAGTCAGAAGTCACTCAAACAGGTTAAAATGTTCCTCAGCACAAAGTAAAAGTATGTTTTGAAACATTTGATAAAAAATTGTATAACTGATGTTAAATTTTCACACAGTCTGAAAATCTAACATCAATTATACATTTTACTTATTTTATGATGAAAGCTACGGTCATTTAAAGTATAAATGACCATTGAAGTCTTTATGAATCTCATGCAGCAATAGCCAGTCTGTTGTAGGGAGTCGCTGACGATTGTTATATTGAGCACCTTGGATCATAACGTGGGTTCAACATAACACTGTCTAATAAAAGAGTCTACGGTAGGTAAACCATTACCTTTGTATCCATATAATTTTATGTTTCTGTGTGGGAATTCAGCGAAATGATTAGGTGTTGGTGTATCAATATTTGGGGGCGGTAAGAGGAATTCATATCCAAGTGGTCATTGGTCATGCTCAGAAAGAAATGTGAGTAATTGAAAAATTAAGAGTTAGAAGCCAGACCGTATAATTGGGATTGAAAATAAAGTAGAGTTCATTGAATTGGATAGATAGTTACTTTTTCACCATTGATTGACAAGACTGATAGTGTTTCCATAGTTACCTTCACTCCCAGGGCAAAGCCAATGAGAAGTACAATATAAGTGATCCACTAGAAGAGTGCATGCCAGCTATGTAACTGAATCCTAAAGGCCGTGACAGGCAGTGATGTGTAGCAATTAATGTAATGGACATGAAAGACGGCGCAATCCTCTGGCCTAATGAGAATGTCTTATATTACAGCGCAAATGCACGGGGTCGCCAAGACTCCTATCATTACGGGTCTATAGGAAGATGGCTCACCACAAAAAGGGATACTCCATAAATGGATAATGCGGGCCGTGAGAGCAGTGCACGGCGCCACCGAGCCCATGTTCCACCCCGGCAGTAATAATTCTGTCCAGAGTGACACGGGGTCACTGGGATGGATGGAGAGAAATCTCAAGCATTTAAAGAAAACAGGGCATTAAAGCTAGGGACGGGCGGTAAGGAAGGAGCTGAGGAAAACGAGTTTGATAGGAACTAAATGGGAGTAATTTAGAAGTGATGAGGTAGAAGAGAGGGGGCAGGTAATGAATGAACTCCAAGGGTTAATAGTACTTCATTGCCCCAACAGCAACTGGAGCTACCTACGATGCTGATTATGTTGTTTTTAAAGAATTAAATCATCACATTCATTCATGGTGGCAAGGTGGTTAGCACACACAGCAGGGTTCTATTCTTTCTGTGTGGAGTTTGTATGTTTCTCTGTGTATGTGTGTGAGTGTGTGTGTGAGTGTGTGTTCCAGTTTCAACCTAAAATATGCACATTAGGCTAAATCCTCCAGCTAGGTCTGACCAAGAAGCGTTCACATGCTCCTGATCAAATGAAATATAAGAATGGTCAAATGCAGAGGACTTTATTTTACTATACCTTAAAATGCTCTGGATCTGCATCAAACTGAATCTTAGTGCTTACCGTAAGTTTGATGTTAGACTGATGACCAACCCACAACGTTGAGTGAATGTATCAGTATTTCATTTTAACTGGCCGACAATGGTAGAGATGTACTTGCAGGAGTGTGTTTTTGTTGATGTAAGGTCATGCCATGCCTTTATGATTGCCCCAGGGCGGCTGTGACTATAGGGTTAGCTTGCCATTTCCACTGTGATATTAGAATGAATGCATAATCAACTCAATTGTAAAGCTCTATATAAACTAAAGCTATCATTAAATTGGTTTCCTTTCCCAAGACAAAAGTCCTCTATACTTTATTTTCAGTTGAAATGGTTTGAGAAGAGAAGACGAAGCGAAGTGTACAGATGGCCATAAAGCAACATGACACAGTGGATATCACTTCTCTTTCACAAGCTGTCATCTTTGCCATCAAACCCCCTTGCCTCTCCCTCCCTCATTGACTGATCACCCTGTTCAATTATTCAGGCTTTATAAGCAAGGACCATCTATTCAGCTCGTAGCCGATCCAGTATAATAATGAAAGGCCTGCTTCTTCAGCCATATTGAGTGTCATAAAAGTTTTACAACTGGCAAAAGAAAAATCAATTTCACAGACAGACTGTTGCCACCACTGTAAACATATTAACACTGGTATCGAGGGAGAGAAGAGAAATCCTTATCATGTGGAGGGCCTTAATAATGCAGCCTGTAAATGATTTTACAGGCTCTTTCACTAATCATAATGTATGAGGGTGCAGGGTGGACTGTCGAGGAAGGCTATATTTAGCCAGTGCCTGTATGCAGTCAGGTGCACTGCATGGATTTAGGTTAAGTCCAAGTTAATAAGTTTTATGATGAATAACCTGAATCATATCAATCATTCAACCTCAGGGAATTTGGGATAGGGAATATGTACGCATTTGAAAGATATACTTCTCAAGGTCATTTAACAGATGGTAAAACTCAACACACTAGGTTTTTTTTGTTTTTTTTTGACAATGTGGATTAGGTATACAATATAAAAAAGACAGGGCTGGAGGATATAGGCAAACCAAGACGGTAAAAAGAATAATGTTGTTGGTTAGGTTGAGTATATGTATTATTAATATATGTAAAAAAAACATCTGGGAAATTTGGGGGAAGCGCAATACATGTAACTTTATGTAACATTCTGCATCCAAAACATAACTAGGCCTATGCTGTCATCTGCCCCATACGTCTGCCCCATACGTTCCCTTAAACTTCATTCTTCTTTCAGTCTATAGGGGGCACTACAGAGGTAACTGTCATTATATCGGTCAGATGTGTTCAGGGCCGGGGTGTAATTAGGTGTTTCATGTTTGAGCTTAATCGGGCAAAACAACTTTCTCCAGTTAAACACAGACAAGACTGAAGTCATCATTTTTGGCCCACAGCAACAAAGAGAAAATGTCAAAAGTCACCTTGAGTCTTTTTCTCTAAAACCAAAAAATCAGGTCAGAAATC
>JAVQKC010083941.1:0-11234 GCA_036025475.1 Philypnodon macrostomus | reverse complement strand
AGAACAGTTTTCAGCCTGGACTTAAACATTGTAAGAGTAGAGGCCAGTCTAATATCTTCAGGGAGACTATTCCAGACCCTAGCTCCATAAAACTGAAACGCTGCTTCACCGTGTTTAGTCCTGACTTTGGGCACCAGCAGAAGGCCTGTGCCTGATGTTCTCAGGGTCCGAGAAGGTTCATATGGGACCAACATGTCAGAGAGTGTAGAGTGTTTAGTGCCTAGACGTGGACTTATTCGTGGACTTTGAGATTAGGTTAAACATTCTATCAATTGAGCCACAAAGCCTTTATATCCTACAGTGGTAAAATAATCACTAATACATAATGGGATTAAGACATTAAATCTTCACATATACATATATACATGTTCTTTTTAGACCATTATTTGGAAAAAACTAATCTAAATGTTTAATCTTTAAGCAGTGATAATGATACACCTGGGATACATTATACAACCCTTCTGCCCATCATATATCAGTTTAATCAAATCACACCGACTCGTATGAATGTTCTTTCTGTTCACTGACCTCACATAGAGACAAGCCCAGACTGTCGTTAGCTGTGGCTTGCAGGTTCCATTTATAACAATGAATCATGAGCAATGAGAGCATATCATGAATGAGGAGCGTGTATTGCACTGGGGAGACATTATAGAAGACAAATAATGAATAGATGAAGCGTGCGCCTGGCCTTAAGGCGTCCACAGTTCGCCTTATCTGACCGTTTTCATATTATTACTACGCATAATGAGCCCACTGTTTATTCTGGCTTAATTGTGTTTTGATAATTCACGCTGCAAACTGCTTATTACCTGTTACGAAGCCATTGACCAAAACCAAATGACTATATTTGGTCCATTTAAAAGTCCTGCAAGTTCCCAATGTTTACTCCAAGGCCATAATCATGATCATTTATTAAAGACCGTGTGTAAGTGTTTAAAAGGTTATTAGTGGTTATCACAGTTTTGCATGGGAGTATAAAGCCACATTAAAATCACATTTGAACCACATTCTCATAGACCAACTATACAGTAAATGATAACATTGTTAATTGACCTTGCTTATTGTGTACATACATCTTACGTTCTGTGAAGCCCTCTGAGGCAAATTTGTTGGGATATAGGGCTATACAAATAAAATTGAATTGAACAGAACATTGGCATTACAATCGTTGTTGGTGTAATGTGTGGAGTAAAAAATGACCTTTTTATTGTTATGAATACAGTTTGGAAGTAACCCAATAGACCCTTTCAAAGTTGGTAAACAGAAAGTTCTAAATTCCAGAATGGAAGCAACTGGAGGCATAACACATTTTCAATGGAGAAAATAGAATTAGAATTAGAATCACATTGTCTGTTTATTTTATGTACACATTAGTAACAGTCAGACTTTTGATTGATGGCAAAATTCCTGATTTGTAGGTTTTACTGCACTTTTGCTCCATTCCGGAATTATGAACATTCTATAAGACAAACATTGTCATACAAACAGTGTCTATAGAATAGCCATAGCGATTATTTCCATTTATATTCTCAACTTAAACTAAATTCACTGTAAAGTTGTATCACTAAAACCAGAACATAAGTTTGAACTAAAAGGTAGGGGGACGAAAACTGAAACTAAAACTAAACCCACATTTTACTAGATTTGCTAATGAACTCCACGGCACGCTCACTCCGCACGCTGCAGGTTTCTACACTTCTTGAGCCATTCTTCTGAATTAACATAAGTGTATGAATCAACTCTTACAGTGTTTGTGTACTTGAAACATCTGTGAGCCATAATGAACATCTGGAATATAAAATAAGATCATTAGGTCTGTGCGAATGCTTCATTTCTCTATTGGCGATTAGTACAGTGTGCTGAATGAGTGTTTAAATCATATTTTATCTGTTTCCAAAGCTTTCCATTTTGTGTGTATGCGCAGTTGACCCAGATAACCCGAACTGGCCAGAGCGCATGGGAGAGTAAGAACATCCTGGCGGTGTCTTTTGCCCCCTTGGTCCAGCAGGGCAGAGCTGACGGAGAGAAGCCTGACGCTGTCCAACTGCGTAAGAGTTCAAACCCTTAGTGTCTCATTATGTCCAAACCACTAAACCAGGGCCATTCATCATAACAAAGAACAATTTATCTAACAATGTGTCCAAAATGTAGTCACAGTATATATACTGTATATAGTATAGTGCACTATGTAGTGTTCATGAAATTGTATGTAACAATGTCCAAATTCTTAGTGAGTAAAATGTATTGTAAGTATTTCACAACACACAAGTAATGTCAAGTCACAATACAATAAGATCTTAGTTGTTAAAGTAGAACAATGTAACAGTGACACACACTGTGATTGAAATAAAAGAATTATATCAGTGGCATTAAGTAATTAATGTTGAATGTCAGCTTATGGTAAACTATACAGATTAATATGTGACAGCTATCCACCTGTATTGCAATAACGTAGCTGGGTTTATTGATTTATGTGATGATGTGACTCAATATCACATAACTTATGCATAATATTTTTGTACTTAAGTCTTTCCACTGTTTATTACAGAAGCCAGTTAGCCATATTCAGCTGTAACAAATAAATAACTAACTAACATGGCTCTATAGGGATTGATCTGAATAATCGAGTGCACTATTTACTGTAGTTCGCTAGTGTGGTACACTATATAGTCCATTGAAATGGAGGGATTGGGAGTTTAAAGACATACAGTGAAGACAAGGTGTCAAGATTAAACTAGATTTTTAAATCAAAACTAAATAGAGACCATTTTAAATCACTAGCAAAAGGAAAAAGTTGTGAATTTCCTGAAAACTGTTTTTGATAAAGTTAGACAGTGTCTTCAAAGTGATGTGGTGACAGTTCCTAAAGCAGTATTTGCTTTGACGCAGGAAGCTGGCCCCACAGCTCTTCACAGTCCAGCCTCTAATTTCCCTTTCCTTCACATACCAGCCACAGCTCCAGCTTTGCAGGCTGTACTTGCTTGTGTGTGCTGACCTAGTTGAAGCAATAGCACGCATTATTCTTTATTATTGTGGCACTTTTGCCCTTAAGTCTTCTTCCTCTCTTTGTCCCCAGCCCCGGTGACCGTCCGCAGCCTCCAAGACTTATCCCGCATCTACATCCGCCGCACGCTCCGGGATCTGTCCAATGAGGACGGCCCTGGCAAGACCCCCACACAGAGGGTGCCCCAGAAGCGCAAACGCAGACGCTGCCGACGACGACGCATTAACACCTATGTTTTTGTGGGCAACCAGCTCATACCGCAGATGGTGGAGAGCGAGGAAGAGGAGCACAATGAGGACGAAGTACACAAGGAACTGGAGGAGGAAGAGGAGCGGGACATTGGCGACATTGAAATCATAAAACAAGTAAACGTGTTGAGAGACCAAATCATGGCGTTGCCGCTGCCCGAGTCGCTCAAGGCCTATTTGTTGTACTTTAGAGAGAAATGACTCACGACTTGATGTTTATTATTGGGTGCAGAGCCTACTGAAATGCTCTTCTACTTCTACTCCCTTTTCTCAGTACAAATGTAGCATTATTTCCATAAAAATCTTGATTGCAAAACTGTAAATTCAATTGCATCATAGATAATATTGGAGAATAATGTTATGATTGCAATGTTTCTTCTTTGTATGTGGAAAAAAAAAATATATATAAATGTACGTAATTTCTGAATCCCACTTTACGATCCAGATTTTATCATATCTGCAAACACTGCGGATATCCAATTGTACAAAGCAAATTTCTTACTATATTTGTTCAATTATACTAAAACCTATTGCATCTTTTTAGAAGCTTTAACTTGCGTCGGTAAATCTGATGACGCTGAGTAAAGAAGCAAGGCAAATAAGGCCACACAATCCCATTTGGGGAAAGGGTAGACGGTTCTGTGAATGGGGCATTCATGGTATGTCATTGCTCTTCATGATCTTTAGCTTTAGGTCAATGTGTTTTTTCTACCTTCCTAACACACACACACACACACACACACACAGACAGACTAGTCTTGGTATTTTCTACGGCTCAATGGAAGATTTTTCTACTGGGTGCTTACATTCTCGTGTTTTGCATAGTTTGTCAGCATCCCAGATTCAGCATTTATCCCCTTTTCTACCTACCCTACATGTTAGTTATATTGAGGTAACATGAGCTTTGTAGACCAAACTGTTATAAGTGCATGAATTTACTTGTAGTAGTGTTCTTTTGATTGGTCACTGGAGGTGATGTCCCAAGTGACCTGCATTTTTGAAATGTAGATAAAAGTAAAAATATTGATGAATTAGACAAGCCCTCTCTTATTGTATCAAAAGCAATGCAAATAACTCGACGCCTTTTCCCTGGACTATTGATGTGTCCGGCAATGGAAGCACCTTAATTTGCAGGTCCTCGAGTGACCAATTTGTGCCAATTATTTTCTTGGTACAAAACCTTGCAGTCACATCGAGATCTTTTCTCATTTTGGCACAGGACTTTTTTACCAAAACGATGGTAATCCTTGGAGAATACATTCCACACACCAATCAGTACACACCCTCTCAATGTCACTTCGTCTTGCTTACTTTCTGAATGCGTGTTTTGTTTCAAGAAGCTGAGTTGAATGTTGTTGATATTCGATATATAAAATGAATAATGATAAATATATGCTATATATCTATGTAACGTTATCATATGATTCTGCCTCTTTTTGCATCTGGTAGCACCTCTCTTTCTCTGTACTGTATTTTGACACTGGGAACTCTTGTTAGATCCACTGCTGTCTGTTCAATAGAGATGATACTATATTAGTGCTATTCATTTAGTCTGGAGTAATCATTGGTTGAATATACAATTAATAGTTCTGTGTGTGGTAACATTTTTATTCTACACCCATTGGAAAGCCAGTAAGCAATAATGAACTAATATATTAAGTTATAATTACCAAAAGTCCCATATGATTTGCTCGGCGTCCATTTTTAATCCACATATGTTATTAAAGGCATGCAACAGTTCCTATTTGCCGTTAATAAAAGTGTAATTGCCAATTAGAATTACAATGCAAGTGGAGAGGACCTACAACCTCGACTCTCAGGTCATGCCTCGCACCAAAGTTAATGGGACCGCGGTGATTACATTGGACACGGATGAGATTTGACTGCACCAAGCACCAGCTAAAGCCCTCCACTCGTAAACAGCAGATTAATTTGTTAAGAGCGATTTCATCTGTCCATTATCAGGCCCTGGGTTGATTTCTTAATGTGCGTTAGTTATGGTTTGGGAAAATTTTGTTGTTTATTTGTAAATGTTTGACAAAAAAAACACAAAAAAATAAAGGTCACGATCACAGTACACTTTTTTAACTGGTGTAAGTGCTCTGTTTTTGATGAGTAAGGTTCTGTTTAAGCCGTGTGTGATATAAAAATGGCTTTACCTACTACTACTTTTTGGACAAAATACAAACTTAAAATGGAAGATGCTTTATTTGTCAGTGCAATGGAATTCAATGTCTGTGTCTGATCATGGTGCGTATAGCCCATGGATAAAAGCTGTTTTTATTCTGATAGTCCGGTTTTTCAGGCTTCTGTATCTTTTTCCTGAGGGCTGAAAGCTAAACATTGGGAGCATTCTACCTAAAAAAACAAAACAGGATTTTTCAGTGTACAAACAGATGCCGATAATTGTTAGCCTAGCCATAATTGTTAGCCTAGCCTTTATTATTTTAAAACAACATTCACATTTTTGTTGTGAGCTCTGATAGGCTACCAGCTAGGATGAGAGAAGCCTATATAGTTTTTTTCTTTAGACATAGTGATGGGAACATTCTTTTTCAGTGATATTCATTCATAGTGTACCTTGTAAAATATTGCGTGAATTTATGACCTTACATTTAAGGGTTACAAAAAGTACTGCATGTTCTGAATGTACTGGACAAAGCTCTTGATGGTTGCATACGATCATGGCACATTTCTACTTGTCTCTCACCACTGAGGTAGAACGTCTGTTTCATAGCAACGGAAAACCCAAAACATTTTCAGTCCTCCATGAATCTTGATTCACATTTGAGCGATGGTTGCAAAAGGTGACCACATACGTGACATGACAAGTTAGCCTCTATTGTGTCAGGTTTTGAGGATTTTACTTTTTATTTTTTTATTATGCAAGTATATTCATTTTTCCTAATACATTTAACCTGCGCCCAACCCACCGTTTTGAAATAATCACTGTAAAAAAATATTTTTAAGGTTACTTCAAAACAGCCCTCAAAAATATACCCGCACAGGTTAGGTTTGTATAGGTCACTGCCCACAAACTCAAAGCAAGAACGCTGTACATGCAAGTCCTGGCTCGTCTTGCTTGGATACTCAACTGTTCTTTTATCATCATTGTATAAATGAATGAAAATGGCCTAGTGAATGAACGCAGTACCCCACCCCAGGCCCAAAGCATCATCAACGTTATCCAACTGCATGACATAACCCAATTCTCAATAACTGTGAGCAAATGAATGAAGCCACACACAAGCCACGTTATAAAAGATCTTTATTTATTAATTTATTACATGGCATATTTGTTAATAAAACATTTGCAAAAAAACTAAATAATCCTTACTTTCTCTAGATCCTGTGTTATAAGGGTATGCGACCAAAGATAGTTTTCTTTCTTTGCATAGACTCACTTTAGACGCTCTTCAATACTGCACATTATTGACCCCATTTCATTCAATATCCAATACCCATGGGCCCTCTGTTGCCAATATAAGTATACAATTAATTTAGCTAATTGACCTGAATTTAACTGTTGAGTGGTGACTTAAAAATCCTCAAACCGTGGAAGGCTACGATGCTACATGATTTGGAGAGGTGATCTATTTACAAGCTCGAGTCCCAAAAATACATTGCATTTCTCTAAGTTGGTGGTTAGCATGAGGAGAATGTGCACTAGCTAGTCATATTAACAAATGCCTTAATCCAAACGGATAATCCTTGTCGTAATCCCTTATATTTCATAATTCTTCAAGTTCATTGAAATGTCAGTGTTTATTTACACAATTTTATGAGGATATGTTCATGGGAGGTAGGCTGGACTAATCATGTCTAGAGTGCTATTGCCAGATTAGGACTGTGCAGTTAAAATGATATTGTCATTTGTCAACAAACACTGTTCCAAGCCCGCTTTCCAATCCACAAAATGGCCTTCAAATGTGAAAAATATCTCTAGTAAAAAGAAATAAAGTTACATTCTACTTCTATGATTGGATGCGCAGTGGCTATTCAATTCAGATGTTAAGTCATAGTTCATACTGTGAGATGAGAACAGACAGTAGAAATTAATGGGCCATAGAAATGTCAGCGTCTGCAATGATAGAACCTGAAGTATTACAATTACATGGTGAACCGTAGATTCATAATAATGTTAATGCCCAGATTAAACTCACAAAGCGTTAGTGGTACATATTGTAAGACATTGTAATGTGCAGTGACAGCAATGGTAACTACATATACTCTCAGTACAGTACAGTAGTAAATGTAATTAAAAATGATAATCAACTTGGGGTTATTTGAGATGGATCATGTCAAAACAGAGCCTGTCCATAGCTATGTTTCACTAAACAAGTAAAATGGGATCCTTTCTATTTACAGTCATTTTCAAATCAAGCAATTGTTTATCTGGATCTAGTTCATTGTCTTGCACGGTAGTTTAGACCCACTGAGCAAACTGAAATGGATCTGTAACCAGTTCCTTTCAATCCACAACTACTGAACTCAATCTCGAGCAACCAAGAACTGTTTATTAAAACGGGGCTAGCTTTTTTCAGTCTCTGATTGATATGTTTTTCAGTTTCCTGTTTTTTCTGTGTACTGGTACTGTTTTTTATTTTATTTTTATTATGATTAATTTCCATCCAATTCTACAAAATTCAGCTCAAATCCACATCCAAACTATTTTCTTATAGGAAAGAATTAGGATATCTGGCCATGATAAGTGGATCATGTAACTCTTTTCATTTGACAAATATTATGAATAGAGCTCGACCTAAATTTGTGTGTCAGACAGACATATTGTGGATCTGCTTTTATCCTTAACAATACATCATCAAAGAGCCTTCCGTTAAGTGTATTAGCTTCTTTACGTTTCATCAAGTCATGTGATGGTTTTCAGATTTTCATTCTTCGCTGATTCCTGGCCACAAAGAACATCTTCAGTTCTGCCACTTTGTCTGATGATTTTTGAATAAATATAGCATTGTGTCTGATAAATCATGTCTAGTATGAATTTAGTATGCCTAAATACCATGTTATAGCTTTTATGCATGTCTCAAGGCCTATGTAATGCTGTTTTTGAAAGGCTATGTCACCTATTCAATCGTTCTTCTCTCTTACAGGTGATTGACCTGAAGAATGTACTATAAAAAACTACACTTCAGACTTCAAATTACAGGTTGATCGTTAGTGACAGCTCATACCCGGCCCATTCATTTCTTCTTTCTCTGGATTAAACTGGTGTTACCTTTTAAAAATAGCATCTTTCAATAACATTTTCTTCTGTGTCCTTACATATCCTTTGCATTTCAAGTGATAAACCAGCTTATATGGAAAATAATAATCTATGAAACTCTACATAGAAAAGCAGACAGACTCGAAGAGAAGGAACTGCGGTAACGTTAGTGATGGATGTATCAAGAGACTTAAAAACACCGTGTGAAGCGGCACGTGTTGTGTCCATAGGGTCCCTAAAAGTCTCTAAAAGTGAAAATAAGAATTCCCATTTGTTATACTTGTTCTTCACAGTAGTATCTCCTGAACATGTAGGCCACAGTCATGTTTTAGCAGCGTCTTTTAGTAAGTTATTTATATGTCCTTACATCGTGGCTTCTGTCAAGTGCCATAGTGAAGCTTAGGAGGTTGCGAGTTACAAGATATACCCGCTAGAGATGCCAGCCCGGTGGTGGTGGCATTGGCCTGGCTCTCTACAAACATGGGGTCGAGGCAGGCGACTTTGGCGGCAAAGAATGCGTGGATGCAGTGGAGCACGGCGAAGAGGTTAGAAAACTCCAGCTCCTGTGAGGAATCATAAAAATCCATAGTCAAGTAGGAAGGAGTTTTGTTTGTGGGGAAATTGTGCAAGCAGTGGGTACCTTGGCTTCAATAGATTTGGAGTCCTGGTTTTGGAATAGAAACTTGATCTTGCTTTTGCCATCGTCCGAAGAGCCTTTGAGCTGAGAGAACTTGTATCTCCAAAGAACTGCCTATAAAAATACAAGCAACACATATACACGTTTAGCATCATGGACCACAAGCAACAGCAAATCACCCAAGAAATTCATATGTCCATGAGACCGGAAGGAATCCCAATAATAACACAATTAAACTTTTTTTTTAATGTAGGAGAAAATATAAAGGTAATTCATTAAAAAGCATTTTAATATGTAGATAAAATGTCAGTGCAAAGATTTTTACACTGGATGCCTTTGCTTGGGGCTAGCACATAAATCAGAAAATTAAATAGGGGAATAACCATACCTATGACCTTGTACTTGAGCAAAAATAATTGCACAGTCAATAATGCAGCATACCAGAAGTCATCTGTGAAAGAAAATGAGACCCTCTGTGGGCGGTATTATAAGGGTTTTGTTTTAGAGCGCAGGGACACTTGTTTTTAACCAATCACATGCTTCCACAGGACAGGGGCGCTCTGATTGGCCGATACATACAATTATCAAGAACTAGAATCTATCCGAAATAATGTGAGGGTAGCTGATGTTTTATTTCAAAATTCACAGCTTATTCACAGCTAACTGCTTCTGACACTTCCTGGTTTGTGTGAGACCGTGCCAGAGGGTTGAGAAGGAGAGGAAGGAGAAAGGGGAGCACATCATTCAAACTTTCAAACGCAGATATTTTTTGTTACTTTTTTGGGGTTTTTTTTGCACAAAGTAGGGTACCGCGACTTTAAGGGTTTGAGTGACTGTTGGTGAGAGAATGAGTAATAATAAAAAAGTAAAAAAATTAAATAAAAAAAGCACTATAGAACAGAATTCACTTAGAAATCATCAACAAAATCTCATATCGTCTACTTGCTAAACCCTTGTGTCTGCCTTGGCATGTGCTATATTGTCTTGTGTAATATATTCCTACTAGGTGTTAACAAAAAATTGAGAGCACTGCCGAAAAGTGTAAAGAAAACAAACATTGCATCAGCTTAAACACAAGTGCAGTAGAATTCCTCCATGTGTCACTGTTATGAATAATGCATGTGAAAAGTCCACATGGATCTAGTGAGAAATGGGGCACGTCAGCAGATCAACCCCATTCTGGTCGATACCACACATAAACTTGTTATTTTTGTTACCGGAGGGAAATTTAACAAACCGACGCAACGTTACACTGGAAATAGCAGGACCTCGGTGATTTAATTAGTGCTGAACCTAAATCATATCATGGGCCAAAGATTATGGAAGGATGACTACGTTGGATAATGTTTTTGAATATTTCTCGAATCCATGTTAGAATGCACAAATAGAAGATGTCAACAGCCTCCAGGAAGATGCAGACTTGTCAGATTGTGTATAATACAGCGGTGTCATGGCATTGGAGAGGCATGGAGCAGCAATGCCTATATTTTTTCCCCCGAGAAATCTACATCTGTCATTGGCTGAAGGAAATACAGCCTGTAGAATAGACATTGAAAAGCATCTCCAAAAAGAAAAACGATATATGGAAGCTACAGTGTTCTTCTACATCCTACATAGTTTGTGTTGCATAAATTGAACTAGGCCCACACTGTCGTCCCCCGACAGCAAGGTGTATATCGGTGAAACCCCATACGTCTGCCACAACTACTATGGCACCAACCAAGGGTCTATTTGACTTTTTTGATTTGTCTGGATGTTTGTGAAGAATGTTTTTAGCTAATTTAGAAATTTTCCCTAAAACTACATTCTTCTTTCAGTCTATAGGGGGCGCTGTAGAGGTAACTGCCATCATATTAGTCACATGTGTTCAGGGCTGGGGGGTAATTGGGTGTTTCAGGTTTGAGCCTAATCGGGCAAAGTATGTGCAAGTCAGAGGCTGTCAAATATACCTGATTTCCCAATTTCAATCCAAAATGGCTGACTTCCTGGTTGTTGTAGGGTGGGGTCATAATAATATTTTATGTTGGGTACACTGTGGAGAATCACTGTACCAAGTTTCATTGCTCTCTGCCAAATTAAGTGTGTCCAGGGTCCCATAGGGGTCATAAACATGGGGGC
>JAVQKC010083924.1:0-11726 GCA_036025475.1 Philypnodon macrostomus | reverse complement strand
GATGCTGACGACGATGCTGATGACGATGATGATGACGATGCTGTTGACGATGCTGATGACGATGCTGACGACGATGCTGACGACGATGCTGATGACGATGCTGATGACGATGCTGATGCTGATGACGATGCTGACGACGATGCTGACGACATTGCTGACGACAATGCTGATGACGATGACGATGCTGATGACGATGCTGATGACGATGCTGATGACGATGCTGATGACGATGCTGACGATGCTGACGACGATGACGATGCTGATGACGATGCTGACGACGATGCTGATGACGATGCTGACGACGATGCTGACGACGATGCTGACGACGATGCTGACGACGATGCTGATGACGATGATGATGAGGATGCTGTTGACGATGCTGATGACGATGCTGATGACAATGATGACTAATACTCGTGTGTATAGGTGCATAAGTAACTAGGCCTGTGCTGTCGTCCCGAACAGCAAGGTGTATATCAGCGAAACGGCCCCATACGTCTGCCCCATACGTCTGTATCACAGTTTTGGCCCGTTATTAATTAATTACTATTAATTAATATTCATCAAAGAAGTACCCAAATTGATACAGTTCGGCGTCTTTATGGTATGTACCTGTGTGCAAATGTTGAAACTGATCCGGCACTTAGTTTTTGAGTTATCGCGTTCACAGCTAGGATCTGCGGATGAACACCGATGTGATTCCATAATATCGTTGTTTTCGCCGATATAATTACCATTAGCCGATGCTGTCTGAAATCCCCTTCAGTCTAAATTTTATTATATATAACATAGCTTTTCACATAGCTTCCAAACTGATCGCACAATTTTGTATCTGTGGCTTCGCTCCAAGCCCCTCTGGACGCCTCCCTGACCCTGGGGAGACCCCGTGGAAGACCTAGGACACGCTGGAGGGATTATATCTCTCAGCTGGCCTGGGTACACCTTGGAATCCCCCCGGAAGAGCTGGAGGAAGTGTCTGGGGAGTGGGAAGTTCGCTCCGATCTTCTTCTCCAGGCAGAATGCAACAACTTATTTACTGATAACGTTCATCCGCTTTTAGGGGGGAGGGTGACTGTAGGCAATATCATAAATTCACAAATTTAACATGCATTATTTGGTGCCCCTGTAATTTAGTGGACCCCAGTAAACCACAATGAAGTGTCCCATTGAAGAAACATAAACGGGCTTCTCCTTCAGAAGTGCTCAATTTGTATTGTCTATAGCAGCAGCAGACATGACTTCCTTTATTAGGTTAAATAATTTGATGCAAACTGTGTATTGAAAACTGTATTCATTTTTTGTTGCTCTGTCCACAAAAGTTTACAATTTCATCCTTCTCTGACCAGCCTTTTGACTGTTTTGAGGTACAATTGCCATTAGTTTCATGAAAGGTTCAGTCCTGGTTTTGGCACAATTTCGACTTGGTTTATAGGTCAGACAGGTCAGAGAAAAAGAGTCTGGAAAAGTGTACAGAGGAGGGATAGTGAATATATGGGACATGTACAGAGGAGGGATAGTGAATATAAGGGACATTAATAACATTTTCTATAGTGTGAATATTCAGATGTTTTAGTGAGATTGTGAGTTACTGGGGCTATCAACAAAACAAAAACATTCCTCTTTTTTCCAGTTTTCTTATTAAAAAGATTGAGTAATTTAGTTTTAATTACTGTACTTACTCGTGAGTGCCTTCTGTGGCTGGAGCGCAGCATGGATTCTTACAACTCTGGGCGGCTCTGCGTTGTCTTTTCACTGGTTTCCTCTGCTCCTCTTCCTCTTCAGGCTGTGTCTTCATATTTTCAACTTTACTCTCCTCCTCCGCATCTTCCAGCTGATCCTCCATTGTCTGTAGCTCAGTGTCCTCCGCACCTTTTGGCTGCACCTGTAGGGCTGCTTGATAATGGGGGGGGTGGGGGAAAATCACGATTACTGTAGACTATTATTTATTGGGTGAAGATATGTACTGTATATATGTTTGTTATTTATTTATTTAATTTAACTTTATTAATTTTACCTAAAAAAAGAGCCTCAGCTGCTTTTCACAGTTTCTCTCAATTTAGTTTTTGGTAATTGTGAAGAGATTGACCCGTAGACTCATTTTCCATTTCAAAAATAAAACTGTAAAAATTAGGCTAGTATTCTTACACTTTCTAAATTATATTTCTTATATATCCATATCCATAGCAAGCGAACAACAAGCTACTTTCAGGAACCACCCAGCAACATGGGATAGATGTATAGTGCCACTATGTTTCAGCCCCGCTTGTTCTTCCATCAGTTTTATTTTTGAAACCGGATATGAGACTACTGGTGAACTGGGAATCCTTTGAGTAAATACAATTCAATCAGATGTATAGTATCCTTGTTGCTCTTTATGCTCTGCACCTTTCAGCTGCTCCTCCTGTGTCTGTAGTTTATTTTCCTCTTGTATTGTTTGGGCAGTATCTTCATCTTTCTCCTCTGGTATCTCCTCTGTTTCCTCGCAGGTGTCCACAGCTGGTCGTTTGGCCGGTACCTCAATCTCGGTCTCCTTCCTGTGCGACACTCGTCTCTTGCGCATAAAGGGGATATCATGCTTGTGTTCGTGGAAGGGCTCGGCTGTATCGCTGCAAGGTCTGCTCCACTGGCCCGTGTTGATGGTGATGAGCCAGGGTGTGGCGTGTCGCCGAGAGACCCAGCGAGATCCCTTAGCCCCCACCTGCACCACCTGGCCCTCCTCTGCCAAATCCTGATCACATATGGAACACAGAAGACCAATTATTACAGTGTAACATTTGACAAGTATAGCTTACTTCAAAATATCTAAGGCCTTAAAGATAAGGCGGGGGACAATGGATTGTTATAGTCACAGGGCACTGGGAGACACACACTGAAAAACCACAGCACAACACAAACCAGGAGAAGTTATATTTTGAGTCACTTGTGTTCAAATTTTACATCTTGTGGCTTTCTGGAGTGGTGCTGAACAAATCTAATGCACAAGACAGCATTTATAGTTGTTTATCTGACAGCTACTATGATTGTATCAAGCATAAAAACAATGTAGTTTGTGTACGCCGTTCACCTTAGCCAACAGCTATTCAGGACGGGGCTGTGACATCATCCTTTTCAGAAAGGATGAGTATCGGACAGTCTACACGAGAGCGGGAAGCTTGAAAGCGGCACTCCGCTGTGAGACCAAACCACCTCCCCGGCATTTTTTTGGAATCAATGCATTTTGGGGAAATGAAAACACCATTGCTGTGTAGATGGGAGCTGTTTCACTCCGTTTTTATGGAAACACGTTGTTGTCTAAACGGGCCCTTACTCTCACAGAAGGCATTTCCTGGCATTGTGTACCTCCATGTACTGCTGCAAGGTCTTGGTGCGTCCAGACTGGGCCTGCTCCAGCTCTCTGTGAGTGTGATAGAGCTTGCAGGTGGCCAGCCCTTTCTCCCCTGCTCGCTCTAGTGTGTCCCACAGCAAACCACACGCCTGGATGTCCTGCGGAGTGTACCTCCTGTCCTCCACCAAGCGAACCCCGCACTCCTCTGCACTGAGCGGGGGAGAAGTAATAGAGAAGGAGAGGGCGCGGGGCAGCAGGGAGGGGCCGCACTTGGACAGGTCCAGAGCCGAGTCAGCTAGAATACAAGGAAAGACTTTAGTTCACATAGAAGAATTTTATATTACTGGATTATGGATGAAAATTAACATCATAATAGCTAATGGGGGTATACAATAGGGGTGGGCCAAATGTTGATATATATCGAGGTTTATTTTTCGAGATACTGTATCGGTATATCAGAATTTCCAAAATAAAATCTGGCAGTACCGTATTTTCCGCACTATAGGGCGCACTGGATTATAAGACGCACTGTCAATGAATGGTATATTTTTTAACTTTTTTCATATATAAGGCGCACCGGACCATAAGGTGCATTAAGCGAAACAAAATAGTCAGACAATCGTTCTCAACATTGTTCAAACGTTAATGGGCATATTCACAATAACTTTCAACCTTGTTCAGTTGTAACACGATACCGCTAAATCAAATGCTAGCATATTCACAATAATACTATTATTAGTACTAAAATTACCGTGAAGCATAGTACCGGTATGTATTACCCCACAACGCTCCTGACTCCCGGAGCTTTGTAGTTTACCAAAGTCGTACCAAGTCGCCGTATAGTGCAGAAAATACGGTACTTACATTTTGTTTCTTATTTTGATAAAGTCGACTTATTAGTGAGATACATTTGACGTATTCATCGTTCTAATTATTAAATTAACTGTATTTAATTAAAACATGTTTCACAATTCATTGTTTAAATACTGTATTAATTCCTTTAAAAATGTGCAATATATCGAGTATCGCAGTATTGAGATATTATCGGTATTGTGAGCCATGTATTGCGTAGCGTACCCTAGTGTACAATAAGAGAAAAACATTTGATATTAAATATTCATGTTAAATATTGCAATAGTTCTTTTTTTAAACAGTTTTAACTAGCAAAAATGAAATAACATAGCTTTAAACCAAAACTAATTCAGGAAGAAACAAGGTGTATGTATGAGTATTGTCGTTTTTAGCATACTCACAGTCCACAGTGAAGATGCTGTGAGCTGGTGTGTCCCTCAGCTGGACCTTCATCATACAGGACTCCACCACAATGTTATCATTGGTGCTCAGGTTACGGAGCTTCACTATAACACAAACAACCACAAGGTTAGACAAGCATTGGTGTATTTATAGGCTGAGCAGAACCACAGTGTTAGATCATTTCACACAACAGAAGGCCTAAAAATGTGCTTGTTACTGAAGGGAAACTATTTTGGGCTCAATACCGATCCAGTTATCTGGACTTTGTCGATTACAGCTGCACGATAAAAAAAAATCCAATTGCAATTTCGATTAGTTTAACAATATTATTTTGAAAACCAAGATTACGGTTCACAGCATATTTTAAGCAAAGAAAATATAAACTTCCACAAGAATTGCATGCCTTTCAGAACATGTTTGTGGAGGACCTCATTTGTGATTAGCTAAATGTGACCATTAAAATTGCGATTTTGATTCATTGTGAAGCCCTATTGTGGATCATCCGATATAATGTTTTCAGCAGGCGTTTTCAATAAATATGGCTTTTTATGTGAATTCAGAAAGGTAAAAAAATAGCATAACAGGTTCTCTTTAAAGCTGCACTCCCTGAATTTGAGAAACTGCAAAAACCTGTCCTAAGTTTGAATCCTCCCCTCGCCTCTGATGCTGCTCCCAAACTCCTCCCACTGTCTCAAACATGGAGCACGCACTGCCTCGTACATTCACAAACCAGGAATAACGCCATATAAAACATCAGCTCCCTCACATTATCCCTGATAGATGAATAGATGTATCTATATCAATCAGTGTGCTCCTGTCCAGTGAAAGTGTATGATTTGTTACAAAATGACTCTGGCTTCTTATGATACAGCCCACAGAGGTTCTCAGAATCTCATTTTTTTCAGGTACTTCTGTTATGCTGTAATTAATGAGTAACCCCCCCCCTAAATAAACAGGTAGTTCAGCTTTAAGGTTAAGGGTAATGTACACTTCATTGTCCCACGTAGGGAAATTTGTTCCCTGCATTTGACCCACAATAACCATATTGCCCACCCCTCCTGTATCACACGTGTTTGTATGCACATGTAAGTAGAATGGAAGTGGATGTGAAAGTCTGACCTATCCCCGGCGCACAGTATCCTCTCATCATCAGGTACTTGGTGTGCGACGCCTGATGAGCCTTCACCTCCATCTTCTTACCCTCCTCCCCCTCCTCGTCATCATCTTCCTCGTCATCCAGGGAGGTTATACTGCACACACGGACACACGGACACACACACACATATCTTGTGATTATGTGAGATAGATTTTTCAACACTTATTAGAGGTTGCAGGTGACTGGAGAGAATATTCAAGCAAACTACATTTCGGAAAGCACCATTGATTCACCACTGGCAATTTCAAGTTACTACTGTACAGGTCTACGGCAGGTGGGAAGAAGCCGGAGTACCTGTAGAAAATGTGCAAAAACATGGGGAACACATACAGACTCCACCCTTTTTGTATGATTGTAATGCATTTTCTATTGAGAAATTAGTGTTAGCCACATAAACAAAAGTACTGATGGTAAGCTGATTTATTTAATTTAACAATTGTGGTCATCTACAATTTTTGTTAAATAAAACCTTAATTTCAACACAACACCCCTACATTTCAGTAATTCTGCTCATTTCTCCATAGAAATGTCAGGTTTTTGAATGTTATGAATTCAAAAATGGTCTATATTCCAGTTTTTTTCTTTAACCTTATCCCACGCCTCACCTCTTGACCACTTCTGAGTCCACCAGCGTACTGTCCACTACCACCATCTGTTTGGGGATGGACATGAAGACGGACAGCCGCCCCAGGGACATGAGGGTCAGGGCGGCCATACAAGCACCCCCTGGTGAGTCCAGAGAGAACAGAGACATGTCGCTCGTGTCAGGGGGGTCTGCTCCTGTCTGCTCCTCCAAATCCACCTGCTCCTCGCCATCTGCCTCTGCAGCAGTATGGGTCTGTTTGGATTTTGGAGTTTTGTCGTTTTTGACCTCCTGCAGTTCTCCGTCCGGGGACCTGTTGTAGCAGTGGGCAATATGGTAAAAAATATAGTGTGACGATTATGTTCACAATTTAGATTTGATCATTCTTTTAGTTGATTATTTTTTTTTGCCTTACACTGAAGACTACTGCTGTGTGTCTTCAGAAAACCCTTTTAATGTCGAGTAAGCCTCCGGACTACAGCTTTAATACAATTTTCCTGTTTTATTAATATGAACACTGCCATTGTCACAGTAAAAATGACAGTGAAGAGCAGAGCATACAGTTGCAAGAAAAAGTATGTGAACCCTTTCGGATTACTTGGATTTCTGCATAAATGGGTCATAAATGTGTTCTGCTCTTCATCTAAGTCACAACAATTGACAAACACAGTCTGCTTAAACTAATACCACACAAAATGATATGTGTTCATGTTTTTATTGAACACAACATGAAACATTCACAGTGCAGGGTGGAAAAAGTATGTGAACCTTTGGATTTAATAACTGGTTGACCGTTTGTCAGCAATAACCTCAACTAAACATTTTCTGTAGTTCAGATCAGACCTGCACAACGGTCAGGAGGAATTTTTCTAACCTGATTGAGATGCTGTGTCATGACCTCAAGAGAGCGATTCACACCAGACATCCCAAGAATATTACTGCACTGAAACAGTTTTGTAAAGAGGAATGGTCCAAAATTCCTCCTGACCGTTGTGCAGGTCTGATCTGAACTACAAGAAATGTTTAGTTGAGGTTATTGCTGCCAAACGATCAACCAGTTATTAAATTCAAAGGTTCACATACTTTTTCCACCCTGCACTGTGAATGTTAACATGTGTTCAATAAAAACATGAACACATATCATGTGTGTGCACTATGTCTGTTGTTGTGACTTAGATAAAGATCAGACACATTTATGACCAATTTATGCAGAAATCCCAGTAATCCCAAAGGGTTCACATACTTTTTCTTGCAGCTGTAAATTAATGCACTGTAGCACAATTCAACAATCTTCCTAGATTAGCAGAATTTTAGATCACAATACGATCTTTTATTGCCATATCGCACACCCTAACCTGTTGTCCGTTTCTTGGTAGAAGTCAGTGAACACTCGCAGGTCTCCTCTGGGCAGGTTGAGAAGGTTCCGTGTGAAGCGGAAGGCGTCGGTGCAAAGAACTTGAGGGAAACGCCAAGAAAAACACCTAAGACGCAAATATATGGAAGACCAAAGTTGATTCACCAGAAGGGGAGAAGTATGTATGGACATGTACATAGAGATAATGAATATAAGACATTAGTTCCTATAATTAGTAGGATAGTGCTACCACACAGGAAAAATACCAACAAGGAGATGTATGGATGGGGATAGGGTTAGATGGAGGCAGATGATTGAGTGTTGAAACCTCTGTATGACAGTGTTGTACCTGTAGTAGGCCTGGGACAGTTGGTAGGACATGGGAAGGATTGGCAGAGCACGGTTCTTCTTTGGCCCTGATCCCTGGTTGACTCTCCTTCTGTTCACCAGACCACTCTTTCTGCACTGGAGGAAGACCTGACAGAGCAGCTCCTGACTGTAGCTGCTGTACACGTGGAAGGTCTAGAACACAACACAGTGGTGGGAGAATGCTTAGATATTACAGCCGCATAGTTACTGCAATACATTTAATTTCTTGTGTTTTGGATATTGCATGAGCCAATATTGTGGGGCATAGTCAAATAAAGCCAATTTTCTTTTCTTTTTCTTTTGAATAAATATACTTAAATGTTTTCTAATGAAGTCTCATAAAAAAATCTAAAGCCAACTACATCACTCAAGCATTAAGGGTTATATAAAATCCAAATTAAAAAAGGGAATATATTTGCAGCTGGTTTGAGGGACATTCATTATAGCTTCATATCTTACAGAGCAAAGGATATAAAACACAGAGGTACCTGGAAGGACCTGGAGCTCTTCATCTGAGAGTTGGTCATGGCCAGAGTGCTCTGGATCAGATTGTGTAACACTATAGAGTGAATATCCTCAGTGTTGTTCAAAATGTCAGTGTGAGAAGCTCCTTTGCCATTGTCTATAGCACAGATTTTGAACCTGTAAGGGAGACAGAATTTCATTAGTGCTCAAGTTTACACATGACTATTTTGGTGTTAGATGTTCTGTTCCCTATTTTGTAGTAAGCTTTTACAGTATAATATTCATTATCCAAACCAAACGTGTATAATACTGTACTATGGCGGTGGGCAATATGCCGATAAAAATCGAATTGTGATATGAAGTTATGAGAATTGGCTTAGTCTGGGAAGATCGTTAAATCGTGATACAGTACAGTACAATTATGCTCTGCTCTTCACTGTCATTTTTAATGTAACAATGCTTAATAATAAGAAAAAGGATAACCATTAGCATAAGCATTAAGTATGATGATACATATTGGATTAGATGTACATTCAATTTGTAGTTAAAAAGGTTTTATGAAGCAGTAGTCTTCTGTGTCAGACAAAAAATACAAAATAAACTAAAATCGTGCTAAAATCGAAATTGTGATTTTGGCTTAATAAAATAATGATTTTCATATTTTTGTGATATTGCTCACCCCTACTGTTCTATATATAATCCTATGGAATAGTATAAAATATTTGTAGTAAATACAGGGCACAAACAGTTTTTGACATTGCACTCAATAGTTAAGATGGCTATCATGGAAACAACCACCCACCACCTGACAACTGAATAGTAACTGTGTCAGCCCTGCAATTATTAGGCCAGAGTGTATCCTGGCTTTGAATTTGAGCAAAAATAATGACACAGTCACACACAGTTAATAGTCCAGAATACCAGAAGTTGTTTGAGA
The DNA here is from genome assembly GCA_036025475.1 of Philypnodon macrostomus. NCBI lineage: Eukaryota > Metazoa > Chordata > Actinopteri > Gobiiformes > Eleotridae > Philypnodon > Philypnodon macrostomus. The sequence continues at coordinate 2,283 of JAVQKC010083924.1, read as the reverse complement.
ACAACCAATCACATGCTTACACAGGACAGGAGGTCTCAGATTGGTTGAAATATTGAATAATGTGAGGGAGCTTATATTATTTAAAACCTCACAGCTTATTCTCAGCTAATTAGTTATTGAGTTCTGCTGCTCGTTATTCTGGTATTTCCTGGTATTTCCTGGTTTGTGTGAGACTGTGATAAAGGGTTGAAAAGGAGAGGAAGGGGACCTTTTTTCCTGCACAAAATCAAGTATTGCAACTTTAATACTAAGTCTTGTTGGGCATTAGTGCCAATGTTGTTGTTTCTTTGTGCACTTACTGTGAGAAGAGGTGCTTCTTACTGTCTGGGATGATGAAGTGAGCCGAGTCCATGGTGGTGCTGAACTTGAGCCTGAGCAGACGGACGTACTCGGAGAAGGACTCAGAACAATCCTACGGGACAGAACAGAAGAGAGTGTGTGACACACAAGCTTCTTCTACTGAACAGTTTCTCTCAATTAGCAGATAGATACACTTTCTCTGTACTATATCATAAACCAAAGCCTACAATAACAACATTTTCACATGTGATTTGCCAAAGCCTATGACCTCTTTAAAAGGTGTAGTGTGTATGTTTGTAAAATTTAAAAAATGTAAAAATAAAAAAAGTGCCTCAGAATTGAATACATGATCCTGTTCTATGATGTAAAGGTTATCTGTAGTCTGTAGAGGCCAGGGGAGGGACTTTATACTACTTTATACTTACCTACTTTATATCATTGAAAAGGGCCAGATAAAGCTTTTTTTTTTTTTTTTTCTTACAGATTTTTATTTGAAGAAACTTACAGACTACCTTTAGGGCCGTAAGAACAGGGTCTCACCTCCGGTTTTTCTGGGTTCTTGGGTTTGTTGTGTTCTAAGAGTTTGAGCAGAGCTTTGTCCCGGCCCACCTCGGCTAGGCAGATCCTACAGGACAAATGACACACCATTAGATTCGCAAAGTATATGGGGGGTGTAGTTTATAGACAAACAATATTGGGGAAAAAAAAATTGTTGGACGGCCTTTAGCTTTGATTACGGCACGCATTCACTGTGCCATTGTTTCGATAAGATTTATTTCCGTCCAATTTTTCACCAAGATCTTGACGACCTTGGTGATGTTTAACATTAACAGACTAAATCCTTCTCCGGCACATCCCAAAGATTCTCAAAGGGGTTAAGGTCTGGACTCTGTGGACTCTCTCTTTCACAATTTGAGCCCGATGAATCCTGGCATTTTCATCTTGGAATATGCTCGTGCCAACAGAGAAGGAAAATGGACTAACCTGGCTATATTCAGATAGTCAAAAGACCTCATTCTTTGGGCCCTCATTTTTTGTTGCTGAACCTAGACATGACTACAGGAGGCGCCTACCTATTTGCTTAGTTAAATTAATAAAGTAGCATTTTATTTGGTCTAGGCAGCATATATGTGGAGCCTGTAGTACCTGTAGTTAAGCAGGGTTTGGGGGTTCTTCAGGATGTAGCGAGTGCGACGGCCCACAGCGACAGAAGTTTTGTCACAAGATTTCTCTTTAAACTCATTGTGGAGGATGTCTCTGACCACACAGTATGGAACAAAGGGTCTCTTCAGCTGGAACACAACAACAGGCTAGAGTAAAAATCACATACAACCATTAAGATAGGGTTTCAAAAAAAGATTTCAGATGTCAGAGAAAGGCAACATTAGTTCACATAACCCTACAGATATTTTCCTCTTATTACAAGCCAATTGATCTGCCAATGGAATACAAATTCTTCAAAATTCAAGTGTAATTTCTTACCTAATGGCAGATCCTTTGTTTGAAATAAGAACAAACTCAGTCTTAATTAAACAAATCAAAACAACTCAGCTGGGTCGTCTAGATTAAATTTTTGCATTGTATAAATTTCCTAAAATAACACGTAAAAAAATAGCTTCAGCAGTAGCCGAATTTTAATTTCGTCCCAACTCCTGTACAGCAACATCAAATCAGTTAGTGTGGACTATCACACCACGCTAAAACTCTTTGTCTGCGGTTATTGTAGAGACATGGGGAGGGACTAAAGTAAAACTAGGCCTGTGCTGTCGTCCCCGACAGCAAGGTGTATATCGGCGAAAACGTCCCCATTCGTCTGCCCCGTACGTCTGCCCCGTAGGTCGCCCCGTACGTCGCCCCGTACGTCGCCCCGTACGTCTGCCCTGTACGTCTGCTACAACTATTACCAACGGGCACCTTAATCACTTTTTTGATTTGTCTGGATGTTTGTGAAGAATGTTTTTGCCAAATTTAGAAAATTCCCTA
>JAVQKC010083897.1:0-7500 GCA_036025475.1 Philypnodon macrostomus | reverse complement strand
TCCCAGTGGCAAAACTTCCCAAGATTTGTCGTAAGTTTTGATTGAGACACTTCTTGGCGTCCCACCATGTTGCCACATTGATGCCTGTTCTGTGTGCTTCAAGGTGGGCTAAAAATATCTGCCCAGGTGGAGAGAACATGAGGGGACGCTGTGTCCTCTGTCTGTATCAGCCTGCTCTAATTACAGTGGCTCAACATCCAGCCATTGTGGAGGATGGAGAGGTAAGACTGATGTAAAGCAGAGCCACACTCACAATTACAGCCAGGGAGAGATGGGAGCTGAGGTAAGGTTTGGCTGAGAGGGGCTTGGACAGCGTTTCATGTCCCCCGCGCTGTGTTCTTCTTCGCTCTTGGCTCGGCTTAAAAGGAGTTCTCATTTAGCGTAGCAGCCGAATCTGTGCCTTATCATTAATGACACTGCTCTCAAAGGCGCCCCACACCAATGACAAGGAGCGCCCACTCACAGGCCTCGTCAAGGATAATTACTGTATATCTCAGAGAAATGTACTCTTAAAGTTTGGAGGAAAAAGCTCTAATTTTGACCAACTTGAAACCAGTTCACTCACAGATTTTCTTCAGTGAAAAATGACTCCGCTCTCCCTTAAATATTGCCCCCCTTTTTATTGCCCCCAAAACCTAGATGACTAGTTTTCATTCACCACTGCTTAGTCCTTGTTCAGGCACAGTTCACTCCTGGTTTAGTAACAGTGTAGGCATGGTTTAGATCTGGTGAAGCCCCGGTTAGGTCCCAATGATACTTGATGTCAAAGGTTTGAGATCCACTGGCCTATTTCCTTATTATTGTAGAATACGGTATTTTTACGTTAGAAAGTGTTGCTTCTTATAGTCAATTAATGCAGAGATTTTAAGTGAACTTTGTCCAAATGCTTTCTGTCAGCAATAGTTCATCTGTTGCTCTGCAGACATTTTGCTAAAGTCTGTCTCTACTTTTCACTCATAATGTAGGTTAAGTATTTTTATTAAAACAAACTAAGCAGCACTTGTATGTTGATTGACTTCTACTGTTACAATGAAGCCGACCTGTTGCTAAATGACTTGCAGAATAACTTTACCCCAATACAGGCCCCATCCATTCAGGTCAGGGCAGAGATGTCCCCTTTTATTTCCCAGATTGCCTGGGTGCTGTTTAAGATGGCAAAAGGTGAGAAATGAGTTAACAGCATTGAAGTGGACATTGAACAGATATGTTAATTTTATATCTATTAGTAGTTTTTGATGGGATGACATTTGAAAAGTTGAGTCAGCTGGTCAGGACACCGGCACAGGGGCACAGGGGGACAGGGGCACAGGGGGACAGAACAGCAGGGGAGGCCGAGGGTGTTGCAGTCTGTGTTTACAGGGTTTTATGTTCTCTGTGACGTTTTAACTGCTCACAGATGTGTCTCTGCCCAAACCGTGACTTATTTCCTGCTTTTCCCAGACCCTTTCCCCCATTGTGCTGCTTTCTTTGTTCATTGTCCATTTCTGGACTTTTACACCCTTTTCGTCTGGATTTTAAGGTTGTTCAAAACATTGAATAGTGTCTTAATGGTTTCTGATGTCTGGCCTAGTTTGATAAGATTAAGTTGAGTCTTGGGGCTATATGCCTCTGCAAAACACTTGGATTACAAAAATGCATTATACCATAGGGCTTTACAATGGCAGTGTTTAGTGCCCTAGCTGTGAAGTTACTGTGAATTGTTAAAAATGAATGCTGTGAAGGTGCTTGAATTGAGTTCTCAGTCCTCTTTTCGGTTCCTCCAGGGTGTAGTCGTTACATTACAGCTCTAACAAGGGAATGTGGAGGCAGCCCACGCTGACATCATTCGTCCATTGGTGCATTCCATTCCCAGTGAATAACAGGCCAATCTGTGTAGGCCGCTTATTACCAGGCTCTTTTTGTTTCTACAGCTCTAGCCTCAGACCTGCTGTTTGCTGAGGTACCACTCTCACAAAAAACATATCTTTCCAACAGGACCCAAATTAGCCTTTGCCGGCATCATTATCACAAGGACACTTCCTGCCTGTTCCACTGGCAGCCCGTTGTCACATAAATCTATAAAAAACTAAACAGGCATGACGTGTATTCTGAGTATAGCTCTGACTTTGCGGTACATCTGCTCTCCAGAGTCATGCAAGAGCGAATCCTCTTTTCTATGCATGAAGAAAGTGGGATCAATTCAAAGGAAGAAGAGTCTAGAGATTAGTGAATGTACATGTATGAATTATTGAGGGAAAATGCTACAGAGATGGGGATGGCCATTCTCTGTGATCTTTCTCCCTCTTGTGCGTTGTACTCAGCTACGAGCTCAGTGAATTCCTCAAAGGAGGAACTTGGTTCATAGTTCATGTTGAGAGTAGAAAAGTGTGTAGAAACTCAGAAAGTCCATGTCTTTTCGGGTTAGGCTTAGTTAGGTCCATCTGGGTGGAGGAGGCCAGCTGTTGAGTGTGAGCCAATATCTCTGTGTGAGCTTACATTAGAAAAAGTATTGGACAAGAGTTGGAAAACAGGCAGCAGGGGCACCTCTCTGACCTAGATACTACCTAGATACTGAGGAGGTTTTGGCTCAAGATGAACCCTGGAGGACCCCAGCTGAGGCAAGACAGGAATGTACCCGTTTCTACATTCTCTGATTTTCAATTTAACATGTTAGTTAGTTGTACTTATTAAAAGCAGCATGGCTGTATTACACTTCAGTACTATTTACCAGTCTATTGTATCTTTGCTGCAGCTCTACCAACTGACCTAAACACACTTTCAACATGTTCTTTGAGGTAGTAGCCATAGTTATAGATTACATTGTCCTTCCCGAGGCGGATTTCTTTTCCTTTCATTACCTGATTGATTGCTCTTATTTAGTCCTGGAAAAATGAAGGTAAAAACTAACCAACCGATTTCCAAATGCCAGTCCATCTTCTTTACCAGATGTCTTGTTTTAATATTTAAAGCTGCAAAATACCACAATATATTATTTATGGAAACACACAGCAGACATGCTCGAACAGACAAAGGTCTCAATGTTAGTCTACTCTACATTATGCTGCCATTTGACAAGATAGCATTTAGTGCAATGCAGCACCACATCCATCCCATAATAACCAAATTTATGAAGCCTATCACATTACATTATCATTGCTGCAGTGTCACAGAGGCACTGAACCAGCCGTCACTTTTTAAATGTGCCACAGTTCACTTCACTTTAAACATATTGCTGATATAGACATCTTAAACGGTACCGCAAATGCTGAATAAGGGAAGCACTTTCCCCTACTGCGTTTATTGAACCAAATACATTAAAACGCCCAATTAATCAAATAAAACTGAATTTGATTGGTTAAAAAATCCATATTAACATTTTATACCTTTTTATTTGACACCCATTAGGCAGTTTTCTCCTCTGGGTGTCTCAGTGGCCCTGTGTTTACGCTCTGTAAATCAATGTTTTTATGCTAATAGAGGCCAGGGTGCATCGTGGGATTAGATTAATGCTGGATGTCCGGTGAGAGAGGCATTGATCAGGCTGCTGTAGGTCAATGGAGCACACTGTGTAGTTAGTGTACAGTGTATAGTAAAGTCATGCAGAGATAAGAGGAAGGGTAGAGGCTAGGGGTGGGCGATATGGCAATATAAATCAAATCTTGATATGACATTATTAAGATGAAGCTAAATTGTTACAGTAAAAATGATGGTGAAGAATAGAGAATACATGAATGCACTATATCACAGTTTATCTGAATTTGTAGTTAAAAAGGTTTTCTGAAGACACTGATAAAAAAACAAAGTCAACTAAAATTGTGATAAAAATTAAAATCAAAATTGTGATAAAATCAAATGATCTTAATCTTAATACATATCGCCTACCCGTAGTAGAGGCCCATTATCTTAAATCACAAAGCATTTATGTTTATTTTGTTGGTCTTCTGCAAATTAATCAATCATTAATCAATCAACAAAAATTCTTCAAATTTAGTTATGTTGTTGACAGCATAAGAAACCTAAAGAAAAACACCCACTCGTCAGTGGAACGGTAAAGGAATAAATGGGAGCACCATAGCTGTAATTGGTGAAAAATGGTGAATTATTGGAAATGTTAATTTAAGGGTTATTTGATCAGCGTTGAGTACCTTTTAGCAGCCTCTTCCTCTTATTTTAAACCGGTCTCAGTTCACCGGCACATCTCTCACAGCTGTTAAAGGGCATGTCACTGGGAATACGATGACAAGACATGAATTACAGTTGAGCAGAAATTAAAGTACAGGCTTCGATTGAAAGTCATCTCACAGATAGAAGGAGATGTACTGGGAAATCTTTTAATCTTCTTAAAAGCTGGAAATAATTTGAACTTCCTCTCAAAATAATGATAAAAAAGATTACAACCGTGTTTGTATACAAGCTGAAATATGCTGGAGGCAGCTGTTTTAATAATGAGATTGACTTAATCTGTTATGAATCATCATTCACTTATCATAGCTCTGGCTCTTGCCATTGGTTTTAAATGGGAGTGGAGGAAAATGAGGCAGGATTTGTTGGCTGTGATGAAAATATCATGTCATTTAAGTAGGACACCAACAGCAGTGTGTTTTTGTTTATGCTGATGTGGTGCGATTTCTGGGGACATCTGTTCCGCTGGTGATTGGGTTAATTAATAGATTTACATGGGCATCAACAGAAAGACTTATCATGGGTTTAGGGGTTTATGTGCACGTGGAGATGGTGTGTACCTATGCCTCTGTATTATATCATTATCATTCACCAGCGGGTGGCCGATATGATAAAAATCACTTCACAATTTTATTAAGCCACAATAACAATTTAGATTTTATTATTAGTTGACGTTTTAGGCATGTCTGTGTTTCCTGAGGTTGTTTTTAGTTTAGATTTCTAAGCTTTACTCTTTCTCCATTCTTGTGCTAGTGGCAGTGCACATCACATCCTCCACTGTGATCTTATTAGGCCCCCGCTTCCCTTTTTGATTGACACCAATGTGATCCTGCCACAACATGAGCTCGAACATGCTTTCACCATAGCAACAACCCAGCGCCTCTGTTTTCATTAACTAAATGTCAGGGATACTGACTCTTTTCCAAACGCCGGAACGACAAAGCAATAAGGGGATACAGCATTGGTGAGGCTTCCATCCATTATTCATGTCCCCATCACAGGTTTCCACAGGTTTCAACAACACACAGGCTTGTCCAGCGTGCCCAAGGCCACAACGATCCCTTTGAAGCTTTTGCATGACCTCAACTTTGATAGTACAAGTGTGTGTCAAAATCATGCATGGAAATGAATCAGAAAACTTCTCACTACTCGCACTCGCCCAGGGTCAAACCCGCTCCACTACAGCACTTACATGTGACTCCCCCCCTCCCTCCAGCTTTCATTAGTGAGCTTTGGTCACAAGAATTCACTTCGATTTCAACTTAGATTCCACACTGCCAGGTCCAGTCTAGAGCCCGCTCACGTGCACTCAGACCCGGGGCCGGCCTTCTGTCTGGCTCACTCAGGAAATGGCAGCTTAGGGAGGAGGGGAGTGAGGGAGAAAAGATTTCACTAAAGCATGGGAATAGGCCCAAAGGAAAACACAGCTCACACTCCAGATGTGGAACCACCCTGCACACACCCCTAGACGGGGGGGGGAGGGGGGGGTAATAATGACCAGAGAAGCAACTCTTATGGCTCCACTTGGCGCCGTGTGATTGGTTGGTGAACACTTTTTTGGCAAATTGACTTTGTTTTTGTTACAGATCAGAGGACATCTTCTTATCTTGATTGTTTTACAATACTCATCACACTTATCACCACTATCTCACTTTTTGTTCTGGGACAAGCAAATCACTCCCAACTTCACCAAGCAGAAACTCACCTTTCACCTCATGTTGGCAGATTAAATAATACATGCATTGATCAGCTGATCTCAAAGTAGTCCACATACAATGATAATGTACAAAGAAAATAAGCAAAACTGTTGAATGTGTTTAGAGCAACCATCTATAGTAGAAGAAGACTGCCCTTTGTTAAACAGCAGGAATTTGTGGCGCAGCACCATCTAGTGGAGAATATCTGCATAAGTACAGTATACACTGCATTTACAGTGCTTAAGTTAAAGCTGCAGTACCCAATTTTGTGAAACTGCAGGAAACAAAAGTCTAAGTTTGAAAGGTTAAATAATGCAGATCCTTTTCCTCTTTTTCTCCTTCCTCCTGTCATGGTCTCACACAAACCAGAAGTATTACAACTAAAAAATAGAAAGCTGTAAATTAGCTGTAATTTTTTTAAATAAAACATCAGCTCGCTCACATTATTCCTGATGATTCAAGTTTGGGAAAGATAATGGATGTAAAAAGTTACACTGATATAAACCCTCATAATTCACACAGCCCACAGAGGGTCTCCTAGTAATATTTTTTCCTCATATGACTTCTATTATGCTGTACTATTGACTATTTGGTCAAATATTAAGAAAAATATCAGGTACAACATAAAAACTTTACCAGTTCAATGTTTGTGGCTAATATACAACTTCATGTCAAGGTGATAAGGTCATGTGCTGCTCCTACTTCATGCTGTGGGTGTATTACAGCCCTTGTCTTGTCTCTCTGTTTCAGGAGTTGCAGAGTAAGAGCAAAGTGTGCGCTAATGTCTTCTGTGGAGCTGGGAGAGAGTGTGCCATCAATGAGAAAGGAGAGCCCAGCTGTCTGTGCATAGAGGTGAGGACTGCTGCATGTTTACTATTGCCAAACCTGAAGTTGGTTTAGTCCTAATGTTTATTATTCTGTTGAAGAGTTGCAAACCCCACAAGAGGTCAGTGTGTGGCAGCAATGGAAAGACTTACAGAAACCACTGCGAGCTCCACAGAGACGCCTGTCTGACCGGTCTAAAGATCCAAGTGGCTTATGATGGACACTGCCAGGGTACGAACACAAAGCACATGCACTGTAACATATATTGTATGCAACATTTTACCTGTTAATTATTACTATATTATATTTTTACTATACTGATATTATGGAATCACATCCGTCCGCAGATACTACGTGTGAACGTGATAACTCAAAAACGATTTCCCGGATCAGTTTCAAATTTTACACAGTTACATATCATAAAGACGCTGAAATCAATTCATTTTGGTACTTCTACGATGAATATTAATGAAGTAATTAAGTAATGAATGACCTAAAGCTTTGAACGGAATAACTCGAAACGTTTTTGCTGGATCTTTTAAAATTTTTCTTGACAGTTACATATCGTGAAGTCGCTGAACTGGATTGCGTTTGGTACTTCTACGATTAATGACAATTAATTAATTAATTAACTAATTAATGCCCTAAAGCGCTTTGAGCCAATAATCCTGCTGAACATAAACAAAATCTCATGAATGTTGGCACATTGATCCGGGCTAGTGTATATTTAATGTACATAGGCACATTACAGAGGTCAAATAAAGAATGCCTCTATAGCGCCCCCATGTTTATGACCCCTATGGGACCCTGGACACAC
>JAVQKC010083881.1:0-12978 GCA_036025475.1 Philypnodon macrostomus | reverse complement strand
GTCCTCTACGCGAGGGTGGAGCTGGCACACGCCACAGGTAAGCCGGTATGCCAGACAAGACCGGCGTTTGCCCATCACTCTCAAATGACACCAAATTTTCAAACGAGGGCCGTAGATCTAGCAGTGTTTGACGATCATACACCCACAGAGAGTTGACATTTACCGTGACAATACACAGAAAAAGCAAAAACACAAGCAAAGTGCGCACAGACAGAGGACATGCCACACACACTGGCGCCACACACACTACATCGTATCTGCCTCATTAAGAACAATGTAAAACGCTGTGTAACAAACTGTAATAACATGTAACTACATAGTACCTAACCCCAACGTTAACCATTCTGTATGTACAATGTAGTTACATGTTATTACAGTTTGTTACACAGCGTTTTACATTGTACATTTATGAGGATGATACAATGTAGTTAAGGGCAACGTTAAATAAAGTGTGACTGGATATTCATTTAAGTGATGCCTATTGGAATGACATTGAAGTTGGAGCTTTCTGTGCGATGGGTGAAGTGTCTGGCACAATCAGGTGTTGTGAAAGTCAAAACCAATTCAATGAAGATCAAGGGCTTGCTTATAAATTCCACAAGGGAGTCAAGTTAATTTGCGCTTTTTGTAGACTGGATTTGAATCAAACGTGAAATATGAGAATAAATCTTACATCTCAAACTTGAAGGAAGGCACCGTTTTGCTGGGTTGAATTTTCAGAGCTTCTTACTGTCTGGTATTTTCCTAATACAAAACATAAATCTCTATTTTGTTTAATTCATGCATGTTTTAGTAATTTAACTTTCAGGAACCAAAAAGTTGTTAACAGTTAATAAGGAGTTCAATACAATTCAATTTTATTTGTATAGCCCTATATCACAACAAAGTGTCCTCAGAGGGCTTCACAAAAAGAGATGTATGTAAAAAATAAACAAGGACATTGCAAACAGTAACAAAATTAATAGACGATCAATAAACACACAAACAAAAGGACTGTCCCGGGACATCCCCTGTCCTTAGACCCTCCATCACGGCAAGGAAAAACTCCAAGAAACCCATTTAAGGGAAAAAGAGAAATATTAGGTTGTTGTGAGTTGTGCAACCTCTGTCAGTATTGAAGTAGGTGTGGCCAGCAGGAGGAGAGAGGGCCTTAAAGAGAAATGGGCCAGTTCTGAGCTTTTTGAGCTAACGAAGATGTTCCTAATAAGCATAGTCTTTTTTGTTTTTTACAGATTCCAGTGTCCAAGATTAAGCTTGGAAAAAGATATGAAACAGCCACTTTCCAATGTGGAATACACACATTTGGAATGAAGAAAAATGTTGAGTCGATTTTTAGAAATTAAATTTGAAAGTACTTTATTAAGCTCAGAGGCATAACAAACTGACAGTAACAGGAAGGCTCCCTCTCCCGAGCAGTTGGAATTGCCCGGCTCACATTAAGTCCAATAAAACAAACAGCACTCCAGGCCGCTTGATGAAGCAGTGACACTTTTATTTGCTGACAGCCATTATAAATCACAGCACAAAAAGGCCACACAAAACAGAAGCATCGTGTCTAAACTCCACTCTTCACTCTCCACTAACTCAAGGTGAACCTCTGCAATAAATGCGAACATGCTGTCTGGGTCGCTGTAAAGTTGCGGGGAAATGCAAAGTCATGCTCCAGCTCTGCCAGACTACTGTGTGTGTGTGTTTGTGTGCTAGCAGGACACAGGTAGGAAATCAAAAACACCAAATACATCCAAGATATGCTGGTCAGGGAGTCAAGTGAAACCACAGCGTGACACAAACCTAATGTTGACATTCAATCAGTGCAGGGGTGTATGGGTGGGAGTAGGCTGCCTGACTGACAGCGCTAAAAGGGGTCATGAAGTCCAAGGCGACCGATCGATATTGTAACAGTGAGCAGTAATACAATATACAATGCGTGGCCTGTACATTGACACACTCCAGGGAGAGGTAAAGCAACTCGGCAGACCTATGCTGTCAAATACAACTACGGTGTAAAGCTAGCATACTTTACATACACGCAATGGTTTTTCTTTATGGGAAAGTGGGACCCTGTAGCTAATAAAGTGGTGTCAGTTGGCAGTGATAGGCTATTGGCTCACAAACAGGCAACTATCTAATAAAGTGGCCAGAGCTGAGTGTGGGCCTCAAAGATTGGTACCAGATGAGTGTAATGTGGAAGCCGAGTAAGTGCCTCCTCTAAAGGTTTAAACCAATGCACAGAGCAAGCTGTTATATTACCTCATTTCCAATAAATCACCCAGTTATTTTTGATGGATTTTTATACCTTGCAGGCAACAATTGAGAAGATTTCTGGGTCCTCGCCTCGTACAGATGTGCTACTTGACATCCATCACACTTATTGTCATTCATCAAAGTGAGCAATTTGCTTCTTTTCACCATTATGTTATGTTTTTTGTGACAATGCAGTTGTGCACAAAGAGAGCAATCTATTTACTGTGGAGAAAACCATACATCAGAGTGAGAAGTCATCTGACAGAAATAAGTGATGAGGGCTATTTTCAGAGGAGCTAATCTTAACAGGAGACAAACGGCCTGAAAATGCAACCTCTACTGTCCACAAGAGTTGACTGCACACTATTGTATATTGCTGGTTCTTTAGAGCTATAGAATGCAGACCAATATCTTGCTTAGATATGCATTTTTGGTTTTGTCCAATGTTAGTCCTGGTTTTGGCCTGATTTAGTCACAGTTTAGTCTTAGTTTAGACTGGACCTCTTACCCTGCTTTTGCACTGGTCCAGTCTGAGTTTCTGGTTACCTGTGGTTCAGACCTAGTCCTTTCACTACCGGTTTCCACCTGGTATACACATATCTCTGGTATAATTAGTATTGGTTGAGTCTTGGATTAGAACTGTTTAAATTCAGGTTTAGATTTGCTTTAGTCCTGGATTAGGCTTGAAGGTTTAAAAAGTCTTGACTTTGCCTACTTTCTTGATTCTTTACTGCTTTACTTTTGGGGGGCTTTAGACATTTTAGCCCCAAACCACACTAAAATAGGCCTAATGATGCCTCTGCTTTAGAGACCAAATAAAGCATTTTTTATTTAATATGCCTGAAAATAACAAACTCTCACCGGGCCCAATTACTATATAAGCAGATAAGATATACTCTACTGTCCCTATGGGGACATTTGTCTTGGGTAGCCCTAACATGTAACTACGTACGTGGAGTCTGTTTATACTAACCTATATATGCTGTACTGTAAAATACAATAGCTGCATAGTTCGAAGTCTAATTACAATACATTTATCAAACAAGGTGTTATAGATTGATGTGTGGTTGCAGGGGATTCATCGGGTTTTTTTAATCACTGGGTGTACATTATTGAGGCATAGCTGTAATTAGGTCAATGAATAATTCACACAGTTTTTTTGTTGTTGCTGCACGGTATACATTGTGTAACATAGAGAGATACAAAATGTAGAGAGAGAGAGAGATATCATGAGCTTTGATTAGGGCACTAGACTGGTTATCTACAAGCTGTTAATGTCTCCTGTATATACATTTAGGCACCATTGAAACACAGTTAGTGCTGAATAAAAAAAACACATCTGGTTAGCACCATATTATAGTGGGCAGTCTCCTCGCTATTTCTGCCTTCCTTCTATCTTCCAAAGCATGTGTTATAATAATGACTTCATATAGCACTTTTTTCACAACTGAATCCATTATTGATTCACTCTACAGTCACACACTGGTGGTGGTAAGCTAACTGCAGCCATAGCTCCCCTGGGGCAGACTGACGCAAATGTAGCTTTCATATTTCCGACCACCACTGAACATGTCAATCACTCATTCACACATAGTGCAAGGTGGGTGAAATGTCTTGCCCAAGGACACAACTGCAAAATGAACTTAAATGAAACTGTCTACCTTCTTCCACCTACTGCCACCACACTCTAATGTGTTTTGAGGACTGGTGACTTAATTACCTCTATGAACGAATGTAAGAGGAAAGTCTAGTGTAAGTGTATTTACATTTCTATGTCCTTTAGCAGTCTGTATAAGGACACTGCATTCATGGCCTATAGGACCAAGTCAAAGCCCCAAATCTCCCCCTGCTCCAATGTTACCTGCAGCTGTTTATATTACAGATGGAAATCACTGTACTTTTCTCCAGTTCCCAGGAGGTGCTCAGTCAGTGTCAATCGCTTACGGCTCCTGGCGGAATGATGCAACAAGATGGCTCTTTTTTAATAATCCTCTCTCTCTCTCATATGGGACCTGCTCATCATACAATAAACAGGGATTCTCATAAGCACACAACACACACCAGTAGCACGATCAATCTATACCTGTACAGGAACTCATCTCTTACAACTTCTGGCCTTTGCGATTCTCATTCTCCTGCTGTCTCTGATCCAGTGCCTCTTTTACATTTCAATCCTTTCGCCTGTTCATCCCGACAGGAGAGTGAAGGGAAGGGCAGTGGGAGTTGTCCCCTTTGGGTAGCTGAGTGATTACCGTTTGAAAGATCCAATCCTCTTGCATCATACTCAACCACTCTCAACCTCAACATTTCTCAGTGGGAACCCACTCCTACACTCTTGGCATGTTTTGTGCCTAGTAACCTGAGCCATATTCTTCTCCCTCTAATGCCACCCACGGGCAAGTCATTTAATTCATGCTTATGGCTTTCTCTGTGTGTCCTCTTTGTGTTGCTGTGGGTTATCTCCATCTATTTGTGAGTCCAACGCTATGTATTTGTGAGTCTAGATTGCTCCTGGTAAATAAATGGGAGTTGTAGTAGTTGGATGTATATGTATGTGTGTGGCTTTTGTCCAGCATGTGTCCCCCCTAAAGCCCTTAGTTGCTAGAAAAGTCTTCATCATCTGCAACCCTCCTCCTCTGCTGCTACATTTCCTCATATGTATGACTACCCTTGTTCTGTCTAATGCCACCCACAAATAAGTATAATTTAATTCATGCTTATGGCTTTCTGTTTTGCTATGTCAATATTTGATGTGTATTTAGGCACCGCTGTGGATTGAACTGTGAATAGGCATATTAGTAGAACACAATAAGGGGATTTGGGGGGGGATATAGATTGCATTTTAATGGTTGATATTAGGGCTGAGTGATGTGATATATTTTCAAGTTACAATGGTACAATATTGGGTTGCATTCAGAGGGGCATGATTTGTACTCAAACAAGACCCATTGAAGTGTTATGTTATAAAATTCTTTACTCCTATCATGGTGCGTGGAAAATATATGTCATCCAAGAAAAAAAAAGGAACTCGATATAAGATGGTATATGGCTCAGCCCCAACAGATATGTGAGTCTCTCCTGGTGCCACTTGAGTCTATGCATATGTTGGAGAGGATGCAGTAGTGGACCATGTTGTGAGCAGCTTTGAAAGCCATTTCCGACCGCCTATCTGAGTGAAGTGCTTCAGCTCCAGCAGCAGAGCCAGAACCAGTAGCCAGTGCTTAAGTAGAAGAGGACTAATCCCTCTTCTCAGACCCACACTAGTAAACACCACTCTTCCAAAGCCATCCATGCACACCTAGTCTGAATGTCCTGCATCCACATGGATAAAGGAGCAGCCTTCACACGAACAATATTTCATTGTCTCAGTTTACTTTAGCAAATCAGTCCAATTAGAAATACGTGCATTCAACTACTGTAGACTATTTCACATTGATCTAATTTAAGGAATCTCAAATACACATGTGTGGAACTTAAAAGCTTGATAAAATATTTTTTGCATTAAGCTAATGGAAAAAAATCATTTAGTTGGACTGATCTACTAAAGTAAACTGAGACAATGAAAGATTTTTTGTGTGTGAATGATTACTGCACAGTTTGTAAGTAGAGCAACATTTGACTGTTTTTTCAGTGCAACCACAGGCATCAATGCTCTTTCCTCTGGTTATACATGCACAATTTAACAGACTTACAGCATTTATATTTGATCAACATCCTGATATGCTGATGTTAGCATAAGTTAATATTTTACAATTGAATTTTTAACCTAATGTCAGTACTAATAACCTTGTATATTTTTATAGTGTATATAATGACCTGGGCAGACTGAGACTGAGGAGAGTTAGACAAAATATTGCCCAATGACACAAGAGCTGGTTGGAGAAGGAATCTAACCACCAAACTCCCCTGCCTTATGACCCCAAGTGTGTAAATTGGCATAGCAATTTCATTTCAGCATTAATTGATATAATATAGAGAATATGAGTGGTCCAGTGATGTAAGAATTTCCGAGTATACACTGTATCACAGGGGAGTTTTCTTGGTGCAGCAGTTATTAACACACGTTGCTGCTATGGAACTGTTTTGTATTATTTAACAGGAGAAGGTCAGAGGCAAAATAAAGATCTGCCATATGGCGTGGCGACATTCTGATGGGCAAATTCATCAAAACCACAAGCATATCTGGCAGCCTTGTGATTTTTCGCTTCCTTCAGCCATTTGAGCGTCACTTTAAAGGTGGTTGGAGGCGAAGGGTGGCAGATTGAAATTCATTAAAGGCAGCACTGCGACACTGCATGGATGGCTGGCCTACTACTCAATCAAGTCTGCTAAAGATTGACCCACATCATCCATTCTTCTTCCACTCACAGCACTGTGTAATGTTGCATGCATTTTCCATTATTTTTTCAACTTTTAGAGTGTTGTTGGATGATTACAAAACTGGCAGACCTGATACAAAGTTCTGTCTCTGTCGGTAATAATCAGAATGTGTAGAAACATTTTATGGAGCATTGCACAAAATTACCAATGTAATTGTATTGCTGGGTTCTACTGCACAAAATATGTCAATCAATTACAAAATATCCCACTTATTTCCTTGTAATTATAAAACTATGGGCAAACTGAGCAGTATAAACAACAAAAGTCAACCCTGCCTCAACCGGTATGAGCCAGAAAGCTTTAAGAAGATAAATTATTCAAACATTTATTCCAACAAATAGGGCTGCAACTAATAATTATTTTTGCTAATTGATTAATCTGTGGAATATTTATTTGATTAATCGATTCATCGGTGGATAGTGAAAAGTGCATAAACAGGAGGTCATTTACCAAATTTAAACCAGATGAAGGTCAATGAAGGTCATCAGCAAAATGATTTGGGCTTAACTACTGCTTTGAATGGGTTGTAGCAAATGGCATGCTTTAGAGTCTGTATACTCCAGTTAACGCTTATTTGATTACTTAATTAGATGCCGATTTATCAATTAATCGGATTAATTGTTTCCGCCCTGATCTTGAGTAAAACCGTAACATCAGTGAACAATCAGCAGTTGAACACAGCTTGAATTTATAGTTATGACGTATAATAGTAAGGACTTGATAGTTGGACTAGTCTACTCGCTTGAACACACATAGGTTCAGCTGATTGATCTGATTTTGCATTGTTGCTGATGTTCCAGGGTCAACATCGTAGTTGTTGATCCAGGACCATCTTTTCTATGACCCTTCCCCCTAACCTAGAACCCTAAACCATGGCCCTGATCCTAACATTAACCAGTTGAAATGCTGGACCTAACCTTAACCTGACACAGGGACCAATATAACACCCAATAGCCCTGGCCCTAACCCTAACCAGTTAAAATCTTGCCAAAACCATCAACTTCAATGTTGACCCTGGAACATCAGCAACGCGGGGGAAATTAGATCAACAAGGTTCAGCTACAGGGTTGTCTTTTGTTTGGACAGTCAAACTGCTGTGTTATTACTCTCTTGCAGTATAGACACAAACAGCCTGTCTGTCAAGTGTCAAAAACACATTAGGACTGACTGTCTGGTGTATGTTTCAAAGCTGGTCATTCCAAAAAAGAACAATTGTGATTCTCTTTCAGAACAATGGAGTAGGTGTAACCCTGCAATATTACTGTCAAGAAAAAGTAATGAGCATCAATTGTCATTCATCGTTACCTTCTGCAGCAGACACACACATCAGGGTCGAGTTGTCAGAGTCACTCCAGAGTGCAGCGGGAGCCCTTTCTCTGCTGTTTTAATGACTTCGACACTTCTTAAAGGCAAAGGATAAGGCTGCTTTTAGACTCTCCTTAGATTTCTTTCACATTACATATCATTATATCACATTACACCATGGTAAATGAATGATTGCAGTGTTTTCTACATATGTGTGTGTGTGTGAGAAAAAACACATTTGTCCATTAAGTCTGTAGGAAATAATTGATTTGCGCATTAATATGTAGATTTTTGAAAGCTAAAAGCCAATGGCATCCTGGAGTGCTATTAAGCATTTGCATTTTTGAGCAGCTTCAATTAACCTTTGTAGTGATTGAACTAGAAGACACATTGGAATCCATTGCTAATCCAATAATTATTGTCTGGTGGATGTACTTGACTTAGCCCTGACAGCTAACTCAATTCATGTGTTTTTTTGCCCGAGTCAATAATTCTTCTGATTGGAATTGAATTTGCTGTACAAGAGGAGCCATGCTTATTAGCTTACTCTTTACAGATCAGATACTTGTCACTTACCCACAAGACGATAAAATGTTAAATGCTACCACACGATACCACATTAGAGTCACCAGTTCAGTTTAAACATGCATGTCACAGTACTAGGAAAGAACCCACGGTAATACAAGGAGAACAAGCAGACTCCAGTGAGAAAGATAATAATTGGCCATGTTGGGAATTAAACTAATGACCTGAGAGGCAGGAGCAAAAAAACACTTCTTCATTTTGGGACTGTTGTGCACAAATGCAGATAGTTGTTTTAATGTTATTACCTTGAGACTCTTTCAAAAATGACAAAAACACAGCCTATTTCCAACTGCTATTATATCTGTTAGCGCGTAGCAAAGAAGTCCAATGATGGTTCAACCTGAGCTTTCTCTCTAAAAGGGTCTTGTAGGGGACTGATGAGCTCCAAACGACTATCATTTGTCTGAAATGCTCCACTTGGCATCACAAGCACTTTCCAGGTACAAATTATACAGGTGAGAACAAAGTGCTGCAGCGATACGGGTCAAAGATCACAGTCATATACAACTGGCCAAAGTGAAGTCCTGTTGGTTCGCTGCCATGTGTTCATGTAGAAGTGACATGCAAGAGAAGCCTCAATGAGAAAACACAGCCATCCACTCCTGCCCAGATTCTCCTCTCCCCATGCTAATTCCCCCACCCTCCGAGAGACTCGTCTGCTGTTAGAAATCATTTTTTTGATAACTATTGGTTTCTTCATGTTTGATATTGTGCCTCACTTTAGCCACCAAGCATTTCAGACTCACCATAGTGTTTGGATTTCTTCTTGAATGAAAAAGGTTGTAAAATATTATTGCAGCTCCTGATGTAACCCGCCTTTCTGCCACTGGATAAATATCAGCAATAGCAGCAAATGCAGCAGTAATTAGGTGGGATCATCCCTGGACAATGAAGTCAGTGGGGCTGTCACAGGGTTTGGCCAAACTGACCATCAAAAAAACTCTCTAAACTCTCTGTTTTAGTTTCAATTGATTTTTTGTTTTGTTTTACTGCAGATGTATTTTACCATTACAATTATTTTGAATTATCATTTTTTACTTAACGAACATTATATTGAAGTAACATTATCTTTAATTCAGATTAGCTCAGTCTACAGCAGTATAAAGGCTAGATCCGTGGAGGGCTAATATTCCTAATAAAATAATTTAAAAATCATCTTGTTTTGTGTATTTTATGAGAAAAAATAGACCCCACATTTGACACAGTAACAGGGAAGCTCCCAACTAAACAGCAGAAACACATTTGGATGTTTTGATGGGTCATTTGTCAGGAAGGCGTTTTGTTCATCCACATTCTCCTGATATAATAAAAACATCTCTTCCAGCGATCTAACGGTTATGACTGAGGGCATTTTAGCGTGACAGCACAGCATCTGCCCCATCTTGTCAACAGCAATAAACCAGTAACGATTGAAGACACATGTTTAAACTTATGGCTTTATTTTAATCCTACTGATGTGAAGCGTGCCCACTGAAATACAAAAATACAAAAGACGGGCAATGCAGATAAGTGGGCTTCACGGGTCACAGTAAAGGTTGAAACAGACGATGATAAAACCCAGAAGAATATGAATGTGAAATAGTCTAGCAGCCCAAAACAGGCCTAATGGAGTGAGACAATATCAATTAATACTCAGGAGGGGTGAGGTTGAGCGCACAGGGACACATGGGGTTTGACACTAATGGAGCAATGATACTGTATGATGCTAGATTGAAGCTTATACAGTCGTTTTTATAATTTTTTTTTTGTTAAATCTGGCAAAGTAAACACCCTGGCCACTTTATTAGGTATACCTATTGACCTATATATGAGCTCATAAAACGAATCACCCCATATCTCTGCAACTAGCCAACAGATTTAGTCTATATATACATCGAGACAAACCTGACAACGTATAAATCAGGCTTTAATAATATTGTGGGGGCATTTCTGGTGCTGAATATTTTTTAGTTAACCACTTGTTACATCAGGATCTGCAGAAGGCCAACTCTGAATGTTGAGAAAAATTGAAGCAGGTGGGCTACAACAGAAGTAGACCTTGCACTAATTAAGTGGCATCCAGTGTGGGTCTACTGAGGTTACTATCTGTGTGGCAGGGTGGGATTAGAGTAGTGGGATACATTTTCTTATTCCCAGTGATTGATCAGGAGTGAGATGTGGCAGCAGGTGGTGGTCTTTGGAGGAGAACCAGGCCAGCTGAAAAACTCACTCACGTGAATGAATGCGTGCTCGGCCTTATGCTCAGTGTACTTGTGTGGACAGAGGATCGGGCTAAAATTGGAGACAGATATGTTCTATTATAACTGAGGATTGGACAGCTGGTCCAGAGGCAGGGGCAGCTGGGTAATTTGGGGAGTGGTAGAGAGCGGTGTATTGCTCCAGCTGTGTTATTTGACAGCCATGTTTTTAAATGCTGCCTGTTTAATTCAGGTAAAGTAATTCCTGACATAGCAACATTTTGTATTGTTGACATGGAAACAGGTTTGTCAGACATTTATATCTACAGTTTTATTTTTTTACTTAACCATTTTCTTCTGGTTATTCCCATTAGGTTTGAGTTGAGTTAATCCTATTAACTATGGGGCTATATGTAGACAATGTTCAGTCGGTCGCTGATTCTCCAATCTCAAGCATGTAAACAAGGGAGAACATGCAGACTACACTCTGAGAGACTGTAGTTGGTCGGCCCAAGATCAAACCAACAATCTCCTTGCTAATAGGTAAGAATACTACAACATGCACTATATAAAAGTGAAGCAAGATTATATCAGAGTGACAATTTAGTGATCTATCGATTGTGAAAAATAAAGATGATTATTACAGTCACATATACAGGTTTCTCAGCTCTATGTTCAGGCGGTCTTCTATCCCATACTTTGATCGCTGCACTGATAACTTGCTGCCGTGTCAATAGCTACTGCATAATTCATTTTGATTGATTCGGTGTTGACAACCACTATATGAGCGATACTAATAGAACCTTAAATAAATAAAGAGATGAGCCGACCACAGCCGCTGTAAAGGGAAATGTAGAAGCAGGTTCGGCCATTTTCAGGTCAATCAATTATTCAGCTATCAAGTCAGAGGCAGACAGGTGAGAATGCAATTTGACAAAATAAAAGTGAAAATTGTTGTAAGAAAGTCCATACAATTCTAAAAGTGTGTTTTTTTGACAAATCAATTAGCACTGTCTCCATGTAATTGAGATGACAAGAGAGGAACCTGGAGGCAAGGGGAGGATAAGCAAAGACATGCAGTGAAGGAGGAAGACTCTTGTGTTTCTTTGTGACTGTCCCACTGTAATTAGATGGGCTGCTGTGTGAGCTGAATCCAAATGGCTGGATGCTGAGAGGAACAGATGTACAGAGAAGAACTGAAAAGCCAGGACTGGGGTTTGTCGACAGTCACACAAAAAAACAAGGGCAAAAAGGTGAATGCAGAAAATGAGAACGGGATTATTGGAGCAAACACAAACTCACCATATGCAAACCATCAGATTATGACGACAGGTTATCTTAATGATGGCACCTGTTATTGGGGGGGGGGGTGTATGAGGCAACAAGTCACCATGTTGTCCTCTTTACGTTGATGAAAGGTAAAATGATGTGGTAGGATTTAGCAAGGGGAAAAAGAACCAAAATGCAGAACTGCGTAGAGGTAAAAACTATAATAATAAAAAGAAATAGCAACAAAGGTAGACCAAAAATGGAAACAAAAACATACTACGCAACAGGGAAACTGGGAACAGAGGAACACGCATGACGAGGGACCAAACGGACACACACACACACACACACTGAACTGGGGACAGGGAATGCATGTGGAGAGCAAAAGAGGGCCTGAGAATTGAGCTACTATAGCTTAGACTAGAAATAACAAGTGCAAGTGGTCATAATGTTATGCTAAAATGGTACAGATTCAAAAAATAACTGTTCTTTCCAGTTGTTCCATCCTAAAATAAGCTCACCCAATGTATGTGGTGTCATGAGACTTTAAATAAATCTAAAAAGTGATCAACAGCACATAATCTAAAACAGATTGAGAAAAGTATGTCTTATACTTGTAAAGATAAAATAAATAATCCTGTGTTCATTTCGGGGTTGTAAGTATACTAAGGAACAGATTCTACAATGTCTGGCTGTAGACAAAACTTGGTCAACAGATGATTTGCGATCCTGTTTTATCCTATTTTGCAGATTATGTACAAGTATATTTTTAACACATCTCTGTTTCATAAGCCATACTACTTTAGAGAGAACATAAGACATCTGTAACTGCTTAGAGAAGGATTTGCAGAATGATTAATCACAAAACTTGAAAAACAGAATAGAAGTACAAATCAGACTACACACACACACACACACACACACACACACACACACACACACACACACACACACACACACACACACACACACACACACACACACACACACACACACACACACACACACACACACACAC
>JAVQKC010083806.1:0-25374 GCA_036025475.1 Philypnodon macrostomus | reverse complement strand
CAAGTAGCTTACCACCACCGGGTGTGACTGTGGAGTGAATGAATAATGTAATGTAAAGCATCTTTGAGTCTTGAGAAAAGCGCTGTATAAAACTAATGCATTATTATTATTATTATTATATAGACAATGGAGATGCATGTATTTTCAATCATCAATGATCAATGATTGGTGTGTAGGATATGTTTGATATGTCACTATATTTACTTATGCAATACCAAAATCAGAAACAGCTGTATCAGTATATAATTTTGTATTTATGTATGTATGCTAATTAGCAATATATTCCAAAGTTAGACTCCACCTGAAAACCGAAAAATCTGACTTTTCTGCAAAATATTCGCTGTGTGCAGGTCCCAGTCTTTTGACATAATGTTAGCCATTTTACAGAATGAAAGAGACAGTTTCTATGTCAGTAATATTGATTTAAAATAGATTTACATTGTATTCATTCACATTCATGTTAGTTTATACTGTCCACTTCTTGTTCTGTATTATACTGACACAGAAGCCCAGTGTTATGAATGAGTCCTTGTTATTATGTAATTACTGTTTGTGTGACGCACATCTTCGAGTCTGTAGATGATGTTAACTGAGATCTGGCCTGGTCCCATCCTTCATTAGCGCCGGTTTGTCCCAGTTCACTCCAGGACCACAGTCAATAATGAGCCTTGCTGTGTTTCAATTACAAACTCATTTACTATGGGTCACTGTCCTGGATTAGTCCTTCTCTCCATTTGTGTACTGTCACATTTGTGAGACTAAATTATATTACTGTTTTTTTTTTATTATTTAGATGTTTTTAAGCTTTAGTAAAATTACATGGAAAGAAATATGCTACCGGTATATCATTTACATATAAAGATCAGAAAGCCCTGCATTTTTTGTTGCTGTATTTTGTGTGTGTTTTTTAGCTTGTTTGTTTTGCATATGAAAAAAATATGTCCTATTACGCACAAGTCAAAAGCCACAATAGTTTTTCAACAGAACCTCATGCTGTATTGAAATCTTGGAGGTGTTCAATTCTTGTAACCTTCCCGTTCAAGGCTAAATCTAAAATCTATCAAGCAGATGTGTCTTGTGTCAGGACAGAAGCCTTAGGGATCACTCTCCAATCTATAAGTCCAGTCTTAGCCCATTCCCCCGGAGGAATAAGTGTCCTGTGTGTAACATATGTTAACGGCCCATTAGCATTTGCCAATATTTCAATAAGTAGTGCACAGTGAAAGGAGCTGGGGTTTTTTTTGGAGATAAAGACCTCTTGAAGAATAGCCAGCCAATCAGCAAACCTTTATGAACGCAAATATAGTGTGCAGATATTTTACTTAACTAATCAACAATTGCAAATCTAGTGTAGTACTACTTAACATATAATTGTATGTATCATTCATCCAAAATAGGGTAGTCTCTATGAAATGCCTGCTTTATGTGATTGATTAGAAGTCTATTTGGACCCAGAGACAGGTTGCTGCATTGGTTGGTATAATCCCCAGCCATGTATTTTTAATGCATGTATCCCGCCTAAGGCCCATAGGCTGATATATATTTGAAAAATGCACTTCATTATGTACTGTTTCTTTTTCATGCTGTATTTCATCTAATTGTTGGTCATTGTCTTCTCTCTCTCTCTATTTCCTCTCCTTTCTGTTGCCATGCCCTTGTGTAGATTCAGGATGTAAGCCCAGACGCTATAGATTTAGAGAATGAGCCTTGGTATAAGTTCTTTTCAGAGATGGACTTTGACAAAGTGGTAAGTGGTATTATAAGTAAGTGTATTATAAAATTACTGCATGTCATAACTTTTGCCCTAAACGACCAATGTCTGTCTATAAGAACCTAAATGTACCCTATTTTATACCCTATATAAAATATGAGGTAAAGGACTACCACACTGTAAAATTTGACAAGTTAACTTTACTTAAAATAAATAATAATAATTGCCTTAAAAATACTGAGTGATATTAACCCACACACCAATCTTACACTCTTTCTGCAGCCAGTTGTCAAGACCTTTTGGAAGCATTTTACTGTGTTTTACAGTGACGTTTATCAGTTAGCGATCACAGTCACTATGGGCCTTAGGCAGAGTAAACATGGAACCTATTTAATTTACAAAGCCCCATAAAGCTTGACTTTTACTTTGTATATTTAAGGCAATTGGTTTCCATTTTTTAACTAAGGGTAGCTAGTCAAATTTTACAGAGCACCTAACATAAGTTACTGAGAGGTATTTTCACTTCAGTCACTGTTTTACATCATGTGGTAAAAATGAATAGGAACACTCCCCTATAAAACCACATTAGTTTTTTCACTGACCAGCAATAACATTAGACCCAGTATTAGCGGTAATTGCAGTGGGCACAAAGGTGAAGCTTGTCAATGGTAATCTTTACTCAGTTTTGTGGTTTGGCTACTTATTCAGCAAACAACTCCATGTGTTTCTTACATTAACCATGAAAGTTTAGCTTGGCTCGAATATGTATGGCTCGCAGACTGTTTTGATCTGTTATTGCAATAGTTGTTTGAGTCTATGCACTTTTTTAGCCATAATATCTCTTGGTAATCCAGCAAGTATTCCTACAGATGAAAATGTTACTCCTCTCGATGCATGTCATGATAACAGATATAGCTATACAGTATACACAGCCCCAGTGCAGGTTTTTAGAATGGGCCCTACAATTATGAAGCAGATATCTTCCAAAATTTAAACTGCATTAAAATAAATAAGAAACTGTGCAAAAAAAAGAAAATTCAGTAATTTATTTTACAATGTAGTTATACAAAACAGGCACATAATGTTTAAAGTTAAGAAAAGTTGTATTCATATTTTATATTTATTGAAATAAAAATAAAAATACAAAAATTTTCCAACTCAAATTGTTTATCCTGGTCTCAAATTTGGAGATATATTTTTGTTTTTTTGTTTCCATACTAAACTTGACCTTTGATTAACATGGGCCCCCTAACCCCCCTGGGCCCCAGTGCAGTTGCCTTGGCTGCACTGATGTTACGCCCCTGAGTATACACAGCATTTTGCCGCAGAGGAAAGTACTCACAGTGAAATATAGCCCATTTAAGCTCTACACTTTTGCCCAGTTACACATTGTCCTGTTTAGTGCATCTGTCATCTACTGAACATATCATGAGCTTGTCGTGTGATCCTTCACTCATCACCCCTCATTTCAGACGGCTGCAGTCCAAGCGAACATCCGGATCTAAAATACTTGTAGGCTGTTTAATATCTCATCATGTGTTTAGGACCTTATCCAAAAGGGAGCAGACATGGGTGGGGTTAGGTGTTCTCTGTCAGTGCAAATCCTGGCTTCAGCTCTTTTAGCGACACATAGACAAGCGTGATACTGGCTATCCCACAAACATATGTTGGTCACAGCCTTTTACATACCTTAATCATACATAACCAGTTCCCAACACTGTACTGTAAAATTTGAGAATTTAACCTTGACTGAAAAAATGCTACAAAACTGATTGCATTTAGCAAGTAACTTAAACCAAAAAAAGTAAAAAGTATCAAATCTGAAATGATTAAGACCTCTGCAGACTTGAGCTTTTCCTTGTATACCCACAAGGCCAGCACTACAGACAATGATTAACTGGTGGCATTTTTTAAAACCATCATTAAATACAAAGCTTTTACTTAAAAATTATATGTATTTTTTATGTAAGGTTAAACTCAAACTACTTGAAATTGGTTACTTAAGAGCATGGGTGTCCAATCTATGGCCCGGGGGCCAAATGCGGCCCACAGAGCAATTTTTTGTGGCCCTCAGGCTTATCTCTCAATTGGCTCAAATGTTCTTTTTTACTGCATTTGACTCTACATAATCCAAGCCCACTTTTCTGTGTGGTTATTGTTGTAATATAGAGGGACAATAAGTGAATAAACCTGAACCTGAAGTGGTCAGAAACAGATACAACTGAAGGGGACTTTGGGTGAAAAGAAATCGTACACGTGGCCCTCAGTGAAAAAAGTTTGGACACCCCTGCTTAAGAGGCTTTATGAAGGTGTCAGAAGATGTTTTGAATGGTTGTCTATGTGGCCATTGACCACCAGTCCCCATATTTGTCAAAGATACTACTTGGAGTCTGAGTTGAAGTCACTTTTATAAGACAATTAGGTTCCCAGTTGTTTTAGGTGTCAAGTTTTACAGTTTACCATTGGATCATGTTAGGTGGCACCGCTGATTCGAGCCATGAGCTAATGTCCCAGTCCAAATAGCCTAGTCTGTAAATGTGCCATATAAATGTAACTATAGATGAGGTTTTGTGTGAGTGTCTGTAGACCCTCTCTGGATGCTTGCCCGGTGAGCTCGCCTTGATGACTGGCTCCTGTTTAATGTCAAAGTCACTTCCAAAGCGGCACCCGGTATGTGCAGCATTTGACCTTAAGGCTGGGCCAGACGCGCCGGCTCATTGGGGCTTGATTGACATATCGAGGAGAAGATAGGAACTGGAAGTGACTGTAGGGAGTGACATGGTCTGCAATGAAGCTGTAGTAATGATTGACTGCCTTTTAAACTTAGCTAAAGAATTTGTGGACTGTTAATGTATTTTCTATAGTAAATGAATGTAAGCCATATATGTGTGACATGTGTCTTGCACAAGGACACAATAGGCAGGAATAATCCACCAACCTCCTAGTATTTAGTTTTTTTAACCTTTATTTAACCAGGAAAGTCCCACTTCCCAATGGGGAACGTATTGTACATGTTTTTAGTGGTAGGAGAAATCGAAGTGCCCGGAGGAAACCTACCCAGACACAAGGAGAACATGCAAACTCCCCACAGAAGGGCCCCGACTGAGGAATCGAACCCAGGACCCTCTTGCTGTGAGGCAAGAGTGCTAACCTCTGTGTCACCGTGCCGCCTAGTTAGTGGACAACCCCTACTATCTCATTTTAGCAATGTCTGATGATGTCTTTGTTCACATATACGAGGTCTTCCTGTGCCATTTGTGAAATCTAGCAGGATCTAACACAAGGATTAGACTATGAGGTTGAGTTGAAATTACCCTGAGAAAACCCACCCAGACACAAGGAGAACCTGAAACTATACACAGAATCAAACACGGGACTGCTATTGCTTTAGCCATTAGCTCCAGAGGAGAGACTGTTTGGACATACCATTGCCTCTTTTTCAACACAATATACTCATTTTTATTCTGTCACGCAGGAGACAATACTTTTAGCCAAGAATGTGTTAAATTGACCACTGAATTGAACTTAACCCAAACATCACAGTAAATTACACAAAAACAAAAGCACCTTCACAGGATTGAGTTTCAGGAATTTGGGAGGAATGTGTCTCTGGCCAACATTGGGAATTTATTGTAGTTAAATGAATAACACCTTGCCTATTATTTTTAAGCCTGGAAGATGAAATACAGCCCTACCTGCAAAACCATTCGTCAGACGTCACCAATGAGAAAGCGTCCAAATATTTAGCATTGTGAGCTATATTCTTGCGACCAGGCTGCTTATTATTGAAATATTTTTGTCTCTCAGTTTCTCTCCCATTCAATACTGTGGTAAACAAGCTCAAATTCCTTGGATATCAAAGAAAACTGGTAAATAATCATGTATTTTAAAAAAAGCACTAGATCTAGTGGGTGGTTCAAATCATCAACATTACATTGAATCCACACCAAAATCTTTTTTTTCCCATGGGTGACCACCATCTTGACTGATACTGATACAAAATTGGCCCCATCTCAGAACAATCAGGAATACATTGAGCTATATCCTATTTAACCGGCCATACTCTTTTTGAGTGTTATGTCTCAACACTTTGTGGAGTTGTGGATAATGTTACTGTTGCCCCATTCACAGACCAACCCTTAAGACTAAGACATCACTCCTAAGTGTCCCTAACTTAGAGTGGACTACTCATGCCCTACGCCTGTCTATCACTTCCCATCCACAAGCTGTTTGTAGTCACCTAATATTGTGAGTGACACTTGGATATAATTACAGTAATGACTCTGTTGATTATTTTTAATAACTTCCAGGTTTCTAAAAACACATACTGGGAGAGTAACCATTACTCATACATGTCAGTGAATGTATGTGAGGAGCTGTGATGAAGATTCCTGCCATAGTTCCAGTCAGGCTGAGTGACTCCATCTGTGGGCTTCACGCTGACAAACACCCATAGTATCACATAATCTAAAGCAGAGCTTCTCAAGCTGTGGTAGAGGGATCCATGGTGGTATGCAGGGTCTTTACTGACACTGACCTTTAGCATCACGTGACATAATCAAAAGCAGTGGTTCTCAAGCTATGGCAAGGGGTCTGGAGGATGATTTGTTCCTGCTTTGATAAAGTGGAATACAGCTTGGTCTTGGTTTACACTGAAAAAAGGAAAGGAATATGTGCACTAGTTAAAATGGCTCACATTGTTATTAAGTAGTTTTTACTATTTTTTTTATTTATTTACTTATTGGATTTTTTTGACAATGTAGTCAATGTCACATCATCATTGTTTTATTTTTTTCAAGCATAAATGTATCTGCCAAATTTCAAGTTAATAATATTTCAAGTGCATTTTTTATTAGTACACTGGTAGATAATTTTGTTTATGAATAAGAACAATTTTATGCAGTCAGAAATATCTTGAAACCATAATCAAATATACCCAGGCTTAATAAGTAAATAAACCTATACCAGTCAAAACATCACAAATCAAGATTAATATTCAGAAATGAAATCGTTGTAACTAATCCGGGTTTTGGCCAAGTTTAGACTAGATTTAGACCTTAGTTCTAGTTTTGATCTGGTTTAGACTTAGTTCTAGTTTTGATCTGGTTTAGACTTAGTTCTGGTTTTGATCTGGTTTAGATTTAGTTCTATTTTTGATCTGGTTTAGACTTAGTTCTGGTTTTGATCTGGTTTAAGACTTAGTTCTGGTTTTGATCTGGTTTAGACTTAGTTCTGGTTTACTTTGGTTTTAGACCTGGTTTAGTCCTCCCCTTATTTAAACCTACTTGATTCCTGGTTTAAGTCTCGGTTAAAACCACTAGACTAGGATGAGCGTCCCAGCCCATTGTTCTCAAATGAACCTTTTAATGATTTACTTTTAATCATTTTGTTAATGTTTGTCCCATTAACTCTCCCACTCATATATTGGGCCAATTTGAGGCTTCTGTTTTGATGAAGACATATCAACACAAATAAGGAAAGGAAAGAATGGGCTTCGAGTTACCCATGACCTACTCCCGATAGTTATTTTGAAAATGAAGGTCTGGTGAGTGGCTGGGGACACCTGTTTGGAAACATGTGGGTGAAATTCTGCAGAAACACAGTCATCGGTGCATCCAGGCTCCACTATGTGTCATCCAGGCTCCACTATGTGTCGTCCAGGCTCTACTATGTGTCCATATACAGCTATAGGCTTTACAACGGCACAGGAAGTCACTAATTATAACCACTCATTCATATATTTACTGTCACTGATGCTGTATGTTGAGTGAATCGATTACTATAGGCAAGCTAGATGGGCTAAAACTACTTATCAAACGGAATTCAGTGAAAATGCACACAATAAAGGACCTATTTGGCTATTATACTAGTACTAACTTTTGTCAATATTATGTCTCTAAACTACAAAGTGAATTAAACATAATATACACTGCAAATTCTACAAATAAGCCATACCCCACTTGTTTCAGGAACCTTTTTCCCACCCCTCCCAAATGAAAAATATGCAGACTGTATCAGATGACCGTACCGCTACTTCAGTATTTCAATACAGTTCGCACTATTGACACTTCCCCCTCTCTACATCCATTAGTTGAACCAAACAATGTTATGTATTAATGTTATGTAATAGACCACACACCATATATTCAATGGTCTCACATTGAGATGGCTCTATAAACATAGATTGTGGACCCTTTTAAATGAACTAATGTTCAATTAAAGTGTTGCTAACCAGACTTTGTGTAAATAACAGCATTAAGATGACATTCCTAAGTCCATGATAAGGCTTCCATGCTTGTTTCCTGTTTACTTTCCATTGAGGCTGAGTGTATAAGCCCTATTACCCCCGGGGGTGTCAGGGGAAAGTTTGTTGTCCCCAGTCCCAGATCACATCAAGGGGTGGAGAGGGTGGAGAAAGGCGGGTGTTGCGCCAAGAAAGAGTCCTAGATTATTAAATGACACCAACATGGAACATTAGAATTAAAAATAGTCCACAGACCTACCAGCCTGATAGCAATAGGCATTGATTATAAACAGAGTATATTCTATCGACAATTATTTTAGACCTAGATCAGACCCGGTTTATTCTGGGTTTATACAGTACATGGTTTAATCCTGGTTTAGCCCTAGTTGAGTTCTAGTTCAGTTTTAGTGTTTGTTTTTGTTTACACCTGGTTTTGTTCTGGTTTAGGCCTTAGCTAGCACAGGTCAAATTCTGGATTTGGTTTTAGTTCTTGTTCAGCATTAATTTCAGACCCATTTTAGTCCTGGTTTTGTCTTGGTTTCCCCTCCTGGTTTAGTCCAGTTACTGTATAGATCAGTTTTAGACGTTTCGATTTGATTTACACTTGGTTCAGTCCTTTTTTTGACTTTGTTTACATCTTATTTAGACCTGATTCAGTCCTGATTTGGACCTTTTATACAATCTCTTGGCCTGGTTTAGACCTTCTTTAGGCTTGTTTTAGTCCAAAAAATAGTATTAATGCCAAATATTTCTCATGTGGTACTTGGTGTGAGAAATCTGCCAACCCCTAATCTGAAGCAGCACTAACATGGAACATTAGACTTAAAATAACCCCTTATATAAAGATAGGCTTTAATTCTCACAAGTTATTAATGATCGTCCTGCCCCGGCAACTACTAAGTGCAAAGGCATGTTGTGGCGAAATGATCCGATGGGAATGCTCCTTGTCTGGTCACTGGTGTGTGGGAAGCGGAGGATTGGCACTGCTCTTTGGAAGTACAAGGGTGGCATTAGTGATAGGGACGGCCAGGCTGGCGGGCCGGGGGTGGGTGGGGGGGTTGTACAACAGTATTTGCAAACAACACTTGCGCTTTTTATCCATAGTGCCAGCCAGTGTCGCGGCCTGTTATTTTTACCCCTCCGTGACGTCTGGAAAAGAGGGAAGCTGCAGAAACAGTGGGCTAAAATTAGTGCCTGGGGTCTAAACCATTCAAAGTGCTACTGGTGGGTGCTGCTACCTCCACCACTGAAGTGACCACCCCTATGTTCAGGACAGAAGAGTCGCTCCAAAATAACAGCTGTGACAGGGCTATAAGGGATGGGACATAGGGACTTAAGGCTTCCGGATGATTTATGATAATGTTCCTGCTATAGGCATTCACAACACAATACAAAGACACAATGCAATACAATAGTAAATACATAAATGACGGGCTGTTGTGAATTCGATGTTTTTTGCTCGGTAAGTGTATTATGTAATAGCCTCCCTAGGGCATAGCTGTGTTTTACTTGTTGACAGAGGAACTTGATGGATGTAGGTTAAAGTGTGCATTACTATATAGATAGCCAGACCGTTTACATTGACCCTGGGGGGTGCACAAATATATAAAAGCCTGAAGTATCCCATTATTAAGTTATAAATAAAAATGTGACATCAAACTATCTCTCCTTTGGGACAGGAATGTGACTGGTCAAAATGACTTGGCCACAATTGTATTTAAGGCTCTGGTTAGCCCATTATTTTGAAGCATAAATGTCTTGGAATGCCTTTTGGAAAACCATAGTGTTATTGTGGTTTGACCAGTTGTTCAGAGATATGAAAATTGAGATTGTTCATTTTGTCATGGCATTAAATTAGCAACCATTTATTGTTAGCAACCTTGTTTGTGCCCTGCTCCTGTCATGTGAACTAAAGTTGGCTAGTCACTAGTTATATTGCACAGTACTCCACTGCATACACATTGTTGCTGTTCTGTCAAGTTTGCATTGTTGTCTAGGAAACATCACGAGTCGGCCATCAATTCTTAATTAACACCTTCTAGGATGAAACGCTTTTGCACACTGTTCGATGTTATTATACTATGGGCAAATGATTGAGGTTTTAGCGTTGAGTTTAGCCAGACTAGAGCAATCATATTTGCAATCATACAATTGACAACATACCTACATACATAGACCATGCACTTTTTTGCTCACTGGTTTTGTTCCACTTTTGTTCGTGTAGTGTTGAAATGCCTATAGCCTATATATTTTCATGCTTTACTGGTAAACAGTTAAGTTAATTATAATTGCCCATATAGCTACCAAGACCTTGTTTAGGTTAGCCCAATTTGATTGTATACTAGATTAACCAGTCATACTGTTAATAAGGTTAAGTTTACCTACTATACTATACTATACTACAGCCTAATATGAGATATTAGCATCATCTTGTACCATATATAGTCTTAACTTTGTCTTAATCATCTGTATTGTGCCACCATCATAACTTCCCCATTTACAATGTATTGCACCTAACTCATTGTAAGATCCTATGTCTTGTGCTTGTATGTCTGTGTAACTCTGCCTTCCCGCACCACCAGCTGGTTAATTGTGCCCGGTCTGCTCCGCTGGTAATGAGAGCGCCTCAAAAGCAGCAGCAGCAGCAGACAATAGACTTCAGCGTCTACTGTGGGGGGGGCGTCGATATCCGATTGGCCGAGCCTGTGACAGCCCCCTCCCCGCATGGACCCCAAATCACGCCCACTCCCCCCGCCCCAACTCCTTTCCTCCCTAAACCAACCAACCAGCCTCTTACCTCCTTACCTCCCTACCTACTGCTTGTTTTCTCCTCCAACTTGCATGCTATCCAAAACACACGCTACCAAGCCAGTCCAGAAGAAGCTAGGACCCTACTATAAGCTAATTAAAAGGAGGAAGGAAATACCAGTTATCGCCTCAGCCCGGCTACAGCTAATGCTTGTCTTCTAGCTGGAGGAGAGCCTTCCTGTGGATCTATCAATGACTTCTTTGTTTGGTTTGTTGCAGAGTGCCCCCTCTTTCAGCCCCCTGGACACATCCTCCGACATCCAGCAATAGTAAGTAGTCCGTATTCCTCACTAATTATCAACAGCTTGCTAGATTAGATAACCCAGCAGCTTGCCGCCTACAGCCACGGGTCCCCTATTTCCTAAGGAGCTGGTATTATTAATATTGAAGACAGTACAATGCGTGCTGTGTCTGTTTTATGTTTTTTAAAGGCGGTAGCTGGGTGGGTTGTTGTATAGCCAGAGACTCTATGGCTGCTGCTATGTGGTTTATTTAAAGGCACTAACCTGGCTGTCATAGGGATACACAGGGACGCCTGACAATAGCAGCCCACCCCAGCTGGGGCATAACTCAAAAACTGTTAGCTTCTTCTGAATAAGTAGACCGGAGTAGGATTGAGCAGTATCGGGAAAAGTTGTGAAAAATCTATGTCAAGATACTGTTCAGTAATAAAACCGAAAATAATTTAGTATCAATGCTGACTTTAGCTTCTAAATCAAGGATAAACCAGGTCTAATTCTGTCTGTAGCCATTATAAAAAGAAGAGAATTTTGAGTTTTGAGAAAAATTTGTGTGTTTATGTTTGGTTTTTTAATACAAAACTCATATAGTTACAGTGGTACCAAAATGGATATCTGTATTGTGTTTGAAATTCTAGTATCATGACACATGAGCACTATTTGGGAATACAACCGGATGTACAGTAGACCGATATTACAATGTAGCTTAGCCCAGCGCATTTTGATCCTTTTGTTTTGTCTGAAGAGATTTACTACGTCTATTTTTGTTTGTATAATAAAATGTAAAGAATTTAAGAGCGAGCCATGGTGACTGTTTTGTAATACTGGGCTGAGAAAACAACCATATACTTCATTCTCTATTTTGATACTACAGTGGTTCACAAACTTTTAACAACGTGTAAATGCATATCATTTTATTGAACAAAAAACAGAAATCAGAACTAATGCAGATCTGAACCTGAGATTTAAGAAATTAATACAAACACGTACATGCAAAAATGTGACTATATATGGTCTAAGCTAGATATAAATCTGATGTAAACTAGTTTTTAACCAGGTCTGAGCAGGGTAAAAAACAGGACTATCTGCAGGTATATTTCAGGTATGAATCAGGTCCAAACCAGGACAAAATTGGAACTAAACCAGCTTTAAACCAGAACTTAACCAGGTATAAACCAGATCTAAACCAAGCTCTAATATAAGTCAAAACCAGAACTCAGTCATGATCCACGCTGCCCAAAGACTCCCGATTATCACAAAGACTCACGCCTATATGTACCACCATTTGACCCAGCACCACAATTTGAGAACCCCTGCTCTATACACTCCAAGTTTCCATCTGCTACAATCATTATGTCACCCAACCCCAAGTCCTTAAGAAAAGCCCACCTCAACTTCAACTCAGTGTTTGCGTTCGTTTGAGCGTCTGAAGAAGTGGTCGCCCGATGATGATAAAGGAAGCTGATGGGTTGTTTTCAAAGGAAACCTCAAGTCATAAAGTTGACTTCCTTCAAAGGAACCTGCACATGTTTAGGCCAGTATGTCTTTCCCCTTTTAGGGCAGTGAGCGCAATGAGAGGGCTTCCATAAGACAATATTTGATACCACAATGCAAAACAGATGTGGGACTTATCAGAAAGTCCCAGTAGCCACTTCCTTTAAGGTTATTACTGTATGGAAATGTGTACACAAGATTAAATAGCCTCAAGAAATATAGTGTCACTGAATTTAGAAGATATTAGAAACACATGTTGATATTGATGTATGTTATTGTTGAACTTATATAATTTAACTATATTAAACAGTGCTTATGGGAGGTTAGTGATGCTGATAAATAATGGATTTATAGGCTTTTGAATACAAGTTTGTTTTGCCTCAGTACAAGCCTTGAGTAAGTGCATTGTTGATATACGTGACTGCATTCTTTGAGAACAATATTTAAAAAGTGCTATATTTACAGGATCATTCAAACACCAAGCAAACTTAACTCAGGAGATTATAAAGTAGAGTGCAGACGTACCATATTCAAATTTGATCACCAAATTACAATGGTAATTTTAGTGCTCCCAAGTGCTCATGGGGAAACTGGGGGAAATAGTTGTGAATCTGTGTTTTGTTGCAACTGACTGGCTGAAGATACTGATTTGGGCATGAATTGTTTATATGTATTGTGTGGATTTTGTATGTTTTGACAATGCAATCATGAGTGAAGGTGGGAGCATAACAAACGGTCAACTGAAGATCATATTTGAATAAGTTTTATTTCTTAAGTTTTATTGTTACTTGTGAAACATGTGTTCTTCCCAAATGTACACAAACATTTGCACTGGGGTAAGTTAGTTATTCTGTTATGCATTGGTAGGACCTGAATGGCCAAATATAGCAATTGAGTTTCTGTCTTTCAATAGGTCTTTTCTATTATTAGGAGCACTTCTTAGCAACTATAGGCCTTAGGCGTGCTAGTTCCTGGACAATGGCCAGTTTGTAAGAAGCCTGGCACACCAACATCATTTGACTGTAGGGCTAAGACCAATATATTCTTAACTTTTTGATTTGATTGGAGGCAAACTATTGGCATTCCTGTTACCCATGCTTGCCAACTTAAACTTACAATATTTTTCTTTTATTTACTGAACTCACATTCTCTTATGTAACCATTGACGACTGATGTTAACCACACACTTCCATGTGCTGTATAGCCCTCTTTACACTCATCACATCTATTGGCTTTCATTGGCCAGACTTCTGTTTCTTTAATACGCTACACAATTTGAACGCCCTCCCTTCTCAGTCAGCAGTTCCCATCACTTTTTCCTTTAGTCTCTGTGAAAGAGCTCCTTGTTGAGGCTGCAAACGGACACAGTAATGTACCCTGCATTTGTCCAAACTTGTAAAACTCAAAACGGATATAAGCTATAAACAGGGCTTAACGTTTCTGCTCACTGGCTGCTATGGGTTTTTTTGTTATGTTTTTTTCACTATCCACAGTTTCATTACAATTTCTACCAGCCTATGACAAAATGTTACTAAATATGTAAGAGAATTACACCTTATGTTACAGATTGATAGTTAGTTTAATGGATATTCTTTTGCTCTAAGTATGATGACTTGACATAGCAGCAGTGGCTCGGTATGTAGAAGAATCACCCACTTTACAACCGGTAAAGCATCCGTCTTGCAACCCTTTCAGTTTGCCCCAGGTCAGCTCTGGCTATAACGTTACCTTACCACCGCCAGGGTTTGACTGTAGTGTGAATTAATAATGCACCCCAATTGTAAACCATCTTGAGTGCTAAGAAAAGCGCTATATATACTAGCCACAAAACTCTTTATCATACATACATACATACCATGACATATCACTGTGTCAGGGGCATTTTCACCCAAAAGTAAAATATCCCTTTTTATGAGGCATTGCTAAAGTCAGGCATACGACTCGTGCAAGAACCAACCAGACCAAGTGGCTAGTGGATGTGTTACTAGCCAAAATTTAAATAATCTAATTTGTCAGTTTGGCTTGTGTTAATGCCAGGCCCAGTCTACAAATGTAAAATGTGTGATGTCCTCCCCGTCTGTGTGTGGCTTTTATATTTGTCTAGATGTTTTGTCCCCCTGTCACTTTAATAGCTGTGTTTATCTGTATATATAGCTTGGCCGGCGGGAGAGGCACATGAAAGAGGTTGAACCTGAGCGTTACAGGTGCTTGCGTCACAGCCCGGAGATGGACCATGTGGGAATGCTCAACGGAATATTTATAGATCCGGGTCCCGTCGGTCTTCCAAGAATCCCAAAATATGTGCAGTAGTTAGCCTTACATCACACTCCAAAACTTTCTCCACTTCTGCTGCTCTGTCTTCTGTGCCTGATTCTTATCAAGGCCACGTCCACAGTAAAGGGGAAAGTGGGACAGATTATTATAGATTTGATGACAGTATAGTAGGATCTAATGTGGAAATGATGGTAATTCTGTTGAGCCAAATGAGGAAAGAAACAGACCTTTGCTTATTTATAGCTCAGGTCACTAGGGTCACAAGGCTTGACCTGTTGTCCAGTGCAATGGGAAGAAAGCTTTTGTTGGTCATTTTGTTTTACTATTGACATTACTATGATCCAGTATAAGCCAGATTTACTTTTGGTCTAAGCACCAAAACAGATACAACAGTTCTGAAAGTAACCAGGTTTTTATAAAGCTTTTCTTTCACTCCCTCTACCAGGACTTGTAGATCATCTAATGGCTATGTCTAAGCTATGGAGTCCAATAACATTGTGTATATAATTTGTGTGCTCTTACCTGACTGATGAATCATGTTAAAAAAAATAAAAAATAAATAAAATAAAATAAGTAATAATAATATATAGGTTAGGGTTATATATATATATATATATAAACAAATACAATCATTTATGTGGTACATAACTATCTGAAAGTCCAAATGTTAGTCCTGTGATTACCTGTATTTTGAGTAGCTGAGTTAGGCTTGGAGACCTCTAACGTGCAACGTAGTAGAAAACCTATAAATCAATGTAAACCCTCCATAGTTCTTTGACTTGTCCACACTGACATGATACACATAAATTGGACCACTCTTGTATCCAGTCCTATTGTTCTACTAATCCAGCCATTACCTCCAGATATCCTTAATAGGCTCCATATGACAGCTCATTATCCTTTTGTATTGCCCCTGTGTGCATTGTAAACCATAGTCTTTCTGAATGAAGTGTTTAATTATCTGTCTACGTTCCTGTGTCTAGTTCCTCAAGCAAATCTGGACTCAGCGAAGTGGAGAAGGACCGAGGCTCCTCCCCCACCGATCCGGCCGCCACAGAATGCGACCGCCATATTTACAAGAGCATTTTGGAGGGAGGCGATATCCCCTTACAAGGTCTACGGGCCCTGAACAAGCGCCAAACAAGCTCCTCTTCCTCTAAAGGTATAAAACCAACACATGCCACACGGATGACTATTTTATTATTTAGTGTGGTTCCCAAACTTTGTCAAGGAGGCCCAAATTTTGAAATGGTAGATTTTTATTTTTTTTTACTATTTGTTTTTAAGTTATGTAATCAAGAGACTGTCCATGTTACAATATTTTAGACAAATATACAAAAATAATGTAGGGAGAGCAAAGTAAAGTTTTAACAAACTCACAACCTGCAAACAAGACTAAACCAGGACTAAACCTCAACTTATCCAAACCAGATCTAAATTAGACTTAATAAAGCACAAACCACAACTAAATCTGGAATAAACTGACTAAAGCAGGTCTATAGAACATCTAAAGCTGGACTAAACCAGGGCAAAATCTGGAATGAGCCATTTTAAAACCGGACTAAATTAGGACTAAACAAGTTGAATGTAGGAATTTATAAACAAGGACTAAATCAGGTCTAAACAGGACTAAACAAGGCCTAAACCAAACCTAAACCAGAACTAGAAATACCTTGACACAGCTTGTACTTGTCAGAGATGTGTACATAGATTTTGTAACATTCGGTCATCCTGAAAGTATTGAACATCAGTCATCATTTATAAAACTTGGTGTACATCCCTATGTGATCCAAGATCTAGATTTTGTATATTTGGGACCAACCCCACAGTTTGGGAACCACTGTTGTATTGTGAGAGTGTCTGAATGGATAGTTCACAGGCTGCTAAATGTGTTCCCTGCTGAGATAGCCCTGATGAGTTACAGATTCTGACATACATGTGTTTCCTTTTACCTTTACTTTTAAATCCACATGTTTACTTTGCTCCCAGGCCTCACAACATCAGACAATCACATCACAGCATTCATTCCCCCCTCAGCAGCTTTTTGGTTTAGTATTGGTGCCATCAGTTTTGGGCAGGTTCTTTTGATTTAGTGACACTATATGGACAATGGACTACAATGGATATAGTATATAAGTATATAAGTCTAAATTGTATGAATACTACTACTTTTAAATATTACAACATTGTATTAAATATTCAATATTTTCATTTAGAAGCATATTTTGATCTTTCTCATCAACTGATATTTTTTCATTTTATCACCAAGATATATTATGACAATAAGAAGTACACAATTTATTTGAGAAAATAAGTGTATGCCATATCTAATGTAATAAAGGATCAGATATACAACTTAATTTGGCTGATTATTATGATCATAAATTCAGTTCAACAGTGACATCATACCTTTTAGAAGTAAAAATCATGCCTTGATATTTAATTTTGTTAAAATGTTATTAGTTTACAAAAAACTGTAGACATTATGCCATTTCCTGCTCAAATTTGTTGCTTTGGATCTTGCACATCTTGCATCATAATATACTGTCATGGAGAGTTTGGCAAGTTCCATATTTGTTGCCTGGCTAGCCATCCGATTCCTTTCAGACCAGCCTTAATTATTTCTCACTGGAAGAATACAAAACCAATTTATAACATTTACAAACTACAAACACTACACAGCCTACATGTATGTTTTCATCGGTTCTTGGGGGCCATCTGCATTGGAAAACACATGCACACGCTCAGGGGTGGTCTTGTTAAGTCGATAGAGGTTAACCTTAGAGATTTTCCCTCCTTACTTCAATCGACAGCCGCCTCAGTATCTAGGCAGGCTTAGGGCAATGCTCCTGAACTGAGAGGGTGAGAGAGGGCCAAGGAAGGGGTAAAATATAAACCAAAAAACACTGGACGTCCCAACAACAGTGAGTTAAACAGAGGGACTTATATTTTCACATAAATCCAGTCTAAATCAGGACAAAATTGGGTCTGAACCTGAGCTCATATTAGTAAGATGTGTATGTCATTTTTAAATTTTAATTAATTTCTTTATTTTACTTCTCAGTTGCCTCAAAAAAATAATTGGAACCTCAGTACATCAGTATATTTCTGTGCACAGCCACTTTTTATATAAGTCACACATTACTTTACAGCACAGTAATCTTAGTAATTTTTGGCATTTCTCCTGGACATGCAGGAGGAATTTGAAGGTTGTATTTTGCTTGGTAGATGAACTAATAAAACCGACTTCATAACAGGACTGAGGTAAACGGGAGGGACTGTATGAGGAAGTCAGCTGTCATAGCGGGGTCAGGGCTGAGCACATGTCACATACAGACTTATGAGGTGAGGGGACACGGGGGGGAGGACACAAGACGTAAGCATAGGACAGACGAGACGCTCAGGCCGGATCAGTGAGGCAACGCTGGTCGTAAATGATGTCCAACAAACAGCTCAATAAAAAGAGAAACTCACAGCAGATATGTTGTTTACTCAGTGGACTTAAAGAGGGGTTAAACAACTACAAATAAGAAAACTCTCTGAAATCCCAAACGTTATTGTCCGTTTATTCTATACTGTAAAGGAAAAATCAAAAGTGATTCTAACTTTTATAGTTGCCAAAGTGGCCAATGAAGTTAATGTGAAGACCTTATTGCATCCACAGTTTGAGGACTCTTCACCAGTGTTACTGAGAGGGCGAGTATACAACATTCATTTCAGACCGAAATGGCAATGAATGTTTTTTGTAGAAACAGAAGCCGTTGTTGCTCTAAAAGTCAACCGACCTCCTCTATCCATTATTAACTACCTCCAGAGGCACTACTTTGAAATCTAGTCCCACAAAAATATTTACAGAACGCTAAAAAAGTATAGCCCACCCCCAAAGCAATAACACAATCCCAAACTTCATCATGTGTCTGTGCCTTGTGCTTCAACTTAAAATATCCTCCACCCTTTTTATGGAGTGTAGAAATCTTGAGGGCTTTTTAGTGGCTGCAGTTGTAACACTTTCTCTGCCACATATTTTTGATGCAATAATAATCAAGTGTTTTTGGAAGAAATATCATGACAGATGGCTGGTCATGTTGGAGACACCATTCACAGCATGTCAAAGTGTTGTGGGCCCATCTGTGCCGTAATCACGAGTATAATGTAGCCAGGAAGAGACATGGCTATTTTTCATAAGGTTTTAGTCATTTGTTTATGTTTGTAGAGGATTTATGGTTTATTTCTGGCAATGGTTCTGAAACTTTTGACACCAAATAATACCTAAATACTACTAAAGATTGGTCAAAGTAGCATTTATTGAACTATAGTGAGTCAGAACAAATACAGACAAAACTATGGCTAAACCAGGACTATAGCAAGTCTATATCAACACAAAAACAGTACTTATCCAGGTCTAAACAAGGACTAAACCAGGTCTAAACCAGGTCTAAACCAGCTAAACTGTGCCAAAACCAGTACTAAAGCGGTTGTAACCGGTGCCGAAACCAGGACTAAATCGGTTATAAAGGGTATAAAAAAACAGGTCTAAAGTAGGTCTTAATCAGGTCTTAACAAGGTCTAAACCAGGACTAAAGGGTTATAAATGGTGCCAAAACCATATATAGCAGGTCTAAACCAGGACTAAAACAGTAGCTACTTTTCCAGGTCTAAACAAGAACTGAGCCAGGTCTAAACTAGAACCAAACCAAGCCTAAACCAGGTCTAAACAGGCCATGCATCATAGTTCTCAAACTATGGTATGGTAAATGTATCCTGAAACGACACAGCTATTTCTCATAAGCTTCTAGATGCTCATATTTTTTTCCTGAGCAGGTCTATTGAGGATTCATTTTTATTTACTGCTCTGAAGTGTATCAAGTGCACTGCTATGAGCCGTTTATCACAGACCAACCTGTCTCAATGGTGAAATATACCAGGGTACGTATGGTTCGAGGAGGAGGTTAGAGTGGGTCACACCAAAGTTATGTGGAATAAATTTAGGCCTGACATTAGCAACAGGAAATCTTTTATTGTGCTGTATTATTCAAAAAGGATATTGCGAACAATGTTAAAAATTAAGCTTCATACAATATGTATGATGTGATACTCGTTTAACCCTTAGAGGAACAGATGACCCATAAGCAGTGCTGACTTTTACAACAACACACATAAAGATGTATAAACTAACAGCATTTGAAGTTACGAAAAAGAACAGAACGTTTTAATGTAATGTATTTTTTAAGCTTGAAGGGTAATCCTGTTAGTTTGTGCCTGACGTGGGGTATGCCCTGGACAATCAGCAGTTAATTGCAGGGTTGAGATGTTTGATAGCCATATTAATTTGCTATATTTAGATTCAACAATAGATTCAACCTTATTCCAGTATTTGACCTAGAAGATTTATTCTGTTTATCAATAAGTGCTGAAGTTTTGGAGGGTGTGTAGCCCTTGCTTTTTATAGCTGTGAAAAGCATCTGCCATGACCCAACGTACATAACCCACACCACAGCTGTAATGATTTAAACACATGTTTAGATCATCAGTCATAACTCCCATGACTCCCATGAGTGTGTTTCCTGCAAAGATATTAATGGCTCACAAAAATGTGGAGCAAACATAACTAACATGAAATCTGTGTTTGAATTCATTGATTCATACTGGTTGTGGCTGCATCTACTTTGTGAGGTGGGGTATACCTTTTACAAGGTCATAGCTGCAGGACCTTTTACATTTTTAGTCATTAACTTTTGATTTACTACATAATAACATATGTATTTTAGGCATTTGAGGCTGTATGTGAATTGATGGATAGCAACTTGACAATTATTTTTATCATATAGAAATTGGCATACAGTAACTGACTAGGTGAACTACTTCTTAGGACATCAGACTTCTTAGGACACAGACATCAAGCTTATACTTGATTTTACACTTCCTTAATAAAAATGTATTCACAACAAACCACTTATGACTACATTGTTTTAAATAACAGTTTCACACAATTTCCCAGTTCAGATCCATGCTGTCCACACTATACCCATTACCTATTGATCATCAAGTCTGCTTCCTCATCTTACTTTTACAATAAAAAAAATGTATGACTTTTAAAACGGTGCTTGTATTGTGAGTGTGTGAAGCTGTGAAACCATTTTGTAATCTAATATGTCTATTCTGTTGTCCTGCATGCTTGCCAGTGGATTATAAAGGTGGGAATGGCTATATTATTTCACCCTCCTCATCAGTAAATAGTCGATCCATATCTAACCAGTGTATAAAGAATAAGAAGCCTCTATCTGCTGCCAA
Source organism: Philypnodon macrostomus (assembly GCA_036025475.1). Classification (NCBI taxonomy): domain Eukaryota; kingdom Metazoa; phylum Chordata; class Actinopteri; order Gobiiformes; family Eleotridae; genus Philypnodon; species Philypnodon macrostomus. Next base: position 4,313 of record JAVQKC010083806.1, on the reverse strand, counting down.
AGTCTGCATTCCCCAAATCCTCCCTTCTAAGTTCAAACCCAAGACCCTGCCGCCTGGTGGTGAAAGTGAAGAGTGCACCCTGACCCGAATTGTAAGGCATCCAAAAGCCCATAGCTGTGAAGACATCTATGATAGGACATGTGACTGCAACGGGACAGTGGAGAATGGACAACATTTGGAGTCTAGCTGCAGCACTGAATTTGTGGATGGGCTAAGGAATGCACCCCCTACTGTCCGGAGAAGTGCATCTGAGTTTTCAAGTCTATATAAAACCATGCACAACATCCAGAGGCCCAGCTCGGTGGGGTGTAGTCCTCATGGCAGTGTGCGCAGCCTGGCCTCCCTTTTCGAAAAGTCCAAAGCAGATGGGGGTGAGAGGACAGATGGCGGCTGCATTCCTCGGGATGGGTCTGTGTCTTCCCGGGTCAGCGAGTTCGAAATGATAATACAGAGAAGTGGCTCCCAAGCGCCCATTCGCTCGTCCTCTATGCCCACTTTAACCTCCCACAGTTATAGTCGAAGTCCCGAACGCAACCCGAATCACATCTTTATGTCCACTGCTGTATCCGCTGAGTCCCTATTGGTCACCACGCCAAATGAGAATACCTTAAAGAAACTAGATGTCCCAACAGAAATAAAAGCTGAATCTCCAATCAGTGACACTGAAGAAATGGTAACGTCCCCTTTGGATGATAGCCACAATGTTAGGACAGGGTTCCCCATCGCTGCTGAACCTAAAGTCAAGCCAATGTTAAGTAAAAGCTCGCCAGATGTGACCCAAGACAAAACTATTGAATCTAAATCTTTATTCCTAACCCCGCACCATCACCATCAACAGCATGTCCTTCACCACCTAAACCACCCCCACCTCAAGCCCAGCAAATGCAAAGGCTCCTGTCCCGCTTCCTACACCCGCTTCACCACCATCCTCCGCCACGAGAGACAGCAAGCCCAACAAGATCGACCAACCCCACCTCCCACTGCTGAAAAGAAGACCCCCCTACCTGGCAACCTATTCCTCATGACCCCCGCTCCTTTCCGTCTTCGCAAAAACACCTCAAACCAAGCCAGACGGACGCTTATGGCAACGAAGGTGACCGCATCAAGACTATCCCAAGAACTTAGACCCCATATCCCGCAGCGCCTGTCCTCCCTGGAAGTCCTGGGTCGGTTGAGTAACGGGGACATCACAGTCAACGGTTTGGACGCCAATGGGAATCTTCTAGAGAGAGGTGGCTATATGCATCATTTCACCACAGTTTTTTCTTTTTCCCAAAACATGAGCGCCGCCATCTTTGTGTGGTCACTCATCTTCTGTATTTCGACCCTGTGTCCTGTCTTCCAAAGGGACATCGCCGGTCCCTTTTCCATCTCTAGTCTGTTGCTTGTGCCTGACAGGAAAGCCTCCATCCCATCATTCTCAGTGCAGTGTGCTGTTTTGGTTTGTAGTATTTTTGCTCTTGTTCTTCAAATCTGTGAATCAGACAGTAGGAGGTTCAGACAAGCGTTTGGTAATGTATGTATAATTCACTGGTGACATCAGGTTTGAGTTGTATGCAAGAACTACGCCTGCTTAAGAATTAGACAGATAAATATAAACTTCGAACATATCAACGCATTAATGACTTTGGGATAATGGCAATAAAGGTGCAAATGTGTAAAGACCATATAAGTAGTGAAAATCAATGATTTGTCAATGCTATTTACAATCACACAGTATGTTCTTTTGAAAATAATAATGTTTTAACTATAAAACCCACTACGAGATATTGTTTTTTTACACTTGCTCCTATCCCAGTCAAATTCAGCACTGCTTCCAAGACAAGTGCATTCATGTTTCATCTTGGATGATTTTTGCTAATATTTCCTTAAAGTTCAAGTTCAATTGTTTTTTATTATAGTAATAGACCACAGTATGTCCCTTTAAGACTACCATATGCTCCCAGGATGTGGAGGTTAACAAACGTAACAAAGCTCCCTTTAACTAGTCCAAAAATGTAATCAAATTATAATGCATGCCCCCTCAAAATATATCCCAGCATGCATGTGTAATGTCTAAGGAGGCAGAACACTAAAACCACAAAAGCTTGCATACTGTTTCTCTCAAACTGATGTCTCACCCTGTTCCCATTTGGTTTCATTTTGTTATTTTGATTTCCATCTGTCACCCTCCCTTTTCCCTTGTTTGAGATCATTGTTTGAGCCACAGGATGTTTCTTCTTTTTGATTTCATTTACGTCGGTTGTTAGCAGCGAATGTGGCAGTTTCATGTTACCTTTTCTGGGACAAAACATGAAACATTGTTGTAGAAGGAGGGTAGATTTTGACAGCCTAGCTCTCATTGTGGATGCTGGGTGGTTGATCAGATTTTCTTTTGATCAAAACCATTTTTGTCATGAACACACATTGTATTGTGTCATTAGTATGTGTTTTGTCTGCGTGCATGCAAAGATACATTTAGCATTTTGATGTGTGTGTGATTTTGTTTTGATCATTGAAAGCATGCCTGATTGTAGTTAGTACATAATTATATCAGTCTATACATTTAACGGTAATTATATTATTCTTGAAGGCTGCAGAATGATAATAATGCCTAATCTTTGTTTTTGTTTTAGATTCGTCCCCAGCTCATAGTGAGAACCAGGATGACGTGTTACGAAAACGACAGGGTGACAAAGAGGTTCGTTTTTTATATATATGAAATCTACTGACTGGGTTAGACTGTTTTTACACTTAATAGAGCTGTTTGCTTTACTATGTCATTGAAAGTAACACACACAAAGAACAAGTCAAAATCTGCAGTGTGTAAATCAAAGTACTGGAGTAAATGACATCAAATGTACAGGCTTTACATTAAATTATTTGGGTTGCTATACTGGGAAAACTCAATCATGACACTTTATCCTGTCATCTGGTCTAATGTGTGAAAAAATGTATCCAACAAACAAAATGGTAGATTTCTCTGCTAATGTTTTGATAATATATTTCTCACAACTTTACAAAATTGACTATTATATCAACTATTAAATTATATTCACTTTTTACAGAAGCATTTCATCATTTATCAACTAGCAATATGCAGACTGTTGTTTCTGTTGTCTCAAATGAATCATTAGAAAATGTTGGAGGAGCAGCGGAGGTTGAAGCGTGAGCAGGAAGAGGCTGACACGGCATCACGGCGACACACGAGCATCGTCCCCACGAGGCACCAGTTCATCACCAACGAGCGCTTCGGAGATCTGCTCAACATCACCGATAACACAGAGAAGAGGAAGTCCGGCATCGAGGTACAATACGCTCCCAAACATGTGGTAATCTGAACAGGCAGGAAGACAGGCACAGGGCTCTGTCAGGCTGTGAGGGTGAAGAGAGGGTCACACTCAATAGGTATGCACTGAACTGCCATTACCACTATTCGAGCTTGACACCGATCAGGCAGAACATCATTACATTATAACAGGCAAAGTGAATAACATATATTATCTCTTTAATATCGCACCTGTCAGTGATTTGATTATATTAGGTGTCTAGTTAGATATTGTGTTGTGAATGTTTTTATAACTCCATGCAGCTCCAATATTACCCCTAGTTGGCTAAAAGTGATCAATTAAATGTAAAAACAAGTCTAAAAGCCTTTCAGTGATCTTTGGCAGATGTACAGACTGTATCTGTCAGCTCAGTCTGAACAGAAGCCTCCTGTGAATGTTTGTTTTGGCAGTTCTCCTCTGTTGTTCTCTGGTGTTCACGCTCACACTCTGAGCTTGTAGTAGCACAAATTCACTGTAATGTTTTAAAATATGATCAGATGTGCAATTAACTATTACAAGTTCATTGCTTATCTGTCAAAATAAATAGAGTTTAAACTAGGCCTACGCTGGCATACCCGACATCAAGATGTATATCGGTGAAACGCCCCCATAGATCTGCCAAAACTTCTATGGCACCAACTGGCATCTTCATCAGACATTGTGTGATTCTAAGGGTTTTTATATTGTTAATGAGCAATTAAGAGGCCCCGCCCCCAAACCATGACAAACATTGGAAGGTCTATTTGACTTTATTGATGTTTGTGAAGGATGATTTTTGCCAAATTTAGTAAATTTCCCTAAAACTACATTCATCTTTCAGTCTATAGGGGGCGCTATAGAGGTAACTGGCATCATATTGGTCAGATGTGTTCAGGGCTTTGGGGTCATTAGGTATTTCAGGTTTGAGCCTAATCGGGCAAAGTATGTGCAAGTTAGAGGCTGTCAAATATACCTGATTTCCCAATTAAAATCCAAAATGGCCGACTTCCTGTTTGGTGTAGGGTG
>JAVQKC010083805.1:0-12831 GCA_036025475.1 Philypnodon macrostomus | reverse complement strand
TAGCTGAGATGGAAACTATCACTAATGGCAGGTTTTAAAGTGAAAGTCACAGCTTCAGTCTATAACCAAAAATTGTGTTGCTGTTTGACAAAGGCAGTTCTTCACAGCGACTTTAAAAGAACAAAAATGTGGACTTCATCTCTTTGTCCAAAACCTCTTTCTTCCATGAGGTCTCTCTCCCACATAATGGGCTTCTCTTCAGGGCAACATCTCGAAACAGACTGGGTGAGGAACTGGTTGGGACTGGTTTTTAGCATCCCCCAACCCTTTGTCCAGAGATAACTTTGAGTGGGAAAAGTGGGGGGTCAAAGTCTACCAGGGCATGCGGCCCCAGGCTAGGGTCATAAAAGTAACCCGAGATGCAGGGTCCAACACACTGACAAATGGTTAACTCCATTAACTCAAAATTGTGTTTTGACGTCTGTACAAGTTGGGGTCCGGATCTAAAGAACTAATTAATCCGTTGTTAATCAGTTTCTTCAATTCTTGGTTGGTTCCATATTGGAATTTCCTGTTTGGTCCTCCAAAGGTTATAGATCAATGTGATAAGAAGTTCTCCATGGTTACTTAAAAACAGGTATCCTGCTGAGTCTGTTGGGGTCAAGAGGTCAGTTACACTACAACTGTATACAATATGATTATTTAGAACAGAGTAAGAGTTGCACAGGGAAAGATATTTTCTGCAAAATTTTCATTGTACTGAAATCGTACAAAGCATCAGCAGTAGTATGTTGTATATTAATACCACCACAAGTATTTCCATGCTAAACATATCATTAGGTAAAGGTGAAATCCAGGCTACAGTTTGAATTACCTCCAGTCACCTGTAATTATGTCGGCTCAGTAGTTTCGTTGTATTGAATTTTTTGTGAACGATTGTCTGAAAGAAATGCTGTCATTATTGCCCACAGCATCTACACAAAGTGAGGTAGTTAAAGTTGCTAGCAAAATGCTGGTAAGGATCTTGAAGGTCTGAATGCAAAGTCCCTTATAACAGCTATAAGGTAAAGGCTACTGGAGCCACTAGTGGCCAAACTACAACACCTACAGTAACCCTGCAAGGAAATGCCTTTGTCTGGGAAATAGAGGTCTGGATTGTCTGGTCACTTAACACATGATCCACATGAATTTAATAAACAGGCAATAGTATTAGCTTACCAGTGTTTTTCTTCAGGTCATTAATAGTGTGTTTTAACTCTCCCAGAATCCTCTCCTCCATCGACTGCTTTCCCAAACCAAAGTTTTTCATGGACATCATAGCATATCGACGATGCTCCCTCCAGGTAAGACCATAATCAGAAAATGTTACGCCTAGAGCAAATAGTAATATATAAGATATATACTGTATATATAATAAATTGTGTTTATGTTTAATTAAAAAAGAAAATCAAATGTTTTAATGATGTTATTCAAATAGAAGTCTGTCAAATAAACTGCAACAATGTATGTTCAATTAATATCATACAAAAGAAAATATTACCTCTTTTTTCAAAAATGTCGTTACTATACATATCATGAGGTCGCCCGGCAAAGTCAACAGCTTTGTTCACCAGAGCCTCCTTCAGAGCCTGTAGCCCATTTAACACCACAGCAGGTCTGTGTCCAATGTACACACTGAAGATATTTCCATAAGTCTTCCTCAACTGAAAACAAAGATGTGATCCAGATTTTTTTTTTTAGCTTGAGATTCTTCAGGCAACAACAAACACCTGTTTATTTACATTTAAGAGGAATATTCAGTTCTAAATCTGACTTTTATTTCTACATGTGGTTATACTATGAAAGCCTTGCAGGGATTATACATTTGTCTATAAAGAAACCTAATAGAAATTGAGATCGCCACAAAACCTTGATGTTTAAATAGGAGCAGTGCTATGAGCAGCAAACAAATGATACCAAAACAATTGCAACATAGTGGGCAATTCAGGCCACGCTTCAGCTCGAGGTTACTTACAGTCAGAGGTGGTAAGAGTACTGTTACTTCTCAAGTAAAAGTAAAAAGTAGTCATTTACATAATTACTCGAGTAAGAGTAGAAAAGTACTGGGTGAAAAAACTACTCAAGCCCTGGGGACCTGTTTGAGCGTAATTTCCGATTATTTTGTTGTAATTGGGTAAAAAATGTAAAATAAAAGTGATTTTTATATTTTCAAAAGATAAACTACAAAACTACTCAAAAATGAAGGCACAAGGAACATTTCAGTAACATTTCATACCATTTCAAAGTAGTTCAGAGGATTGTCCAAGCTTAGGCCCAGCACATTTCCCAAAAATGGCAGAGCAGCGGGTCCAGGAGGAAAGTCTTTGGGCCTCCGAGACCTGATCTGAACAAAGACGAACCAGATACAAATCCATAGCAGCACCAGTAAGGCCAACATGGTGAGACCAGGGAGAATTGAATGTGTGCCTGGTTTCAGAAAGGTTCACATAAGTTAAGCCACGCCTCTAATGATTATGGATTTTCCTTTTGTCATAAAAGTGAGATTAAATACAGCTTTCAAAAGATGGATCGGGACCTGCACGTGTGGAGGCATTGAAAAACTGTATTCTCAGTAGTAACGGTAAATAATGATATTACAGCATAGTTCCAACACACAATATTCAGCCTTTCCACTTAATAGAAGTTAATAAATGACCATAGTCCACTAAATGTAAATAAGCAAAAAACATTACTTACCCCAGAAGAGTACAGTCAATATAAACCAGTGAGTTCTAGAGAGTTTGATAACACAGTCCTAAAACCAACATTTAACTCAGAGAAATCTATATCTAGTGTGCATTTATGGCTTTACTATATTTATATAAAGTAGTATTATTTGTGCATGTACAGTATGTACATGATTATCTGAATTAAGCTATCTCTATCTATATATTTTCTATGTAAGGTAAAAACACCCAAAGGCCTAATGCCACCACAGGTCTTCCCATGCTAAACTCATGGTTCAGTGAAGAGGACATCCAGGTTGAAACCATCTCCAGCCATCTCTGAGTATGTTGGTCTGGTGGTTTCTGTGTTTTGCATTTATCCCAGAGCAATGCAGCCAATATCGTAAACTTTATTACAATACTGGTATAAAAGATCTTAGCTTGTCTCGTTAAAACATTTTCATATACAATCTAAATTGAATTGTTTGCCTTTACTCATTTATACCTCTTAAATGCTTAAAGATTGTTGATATGTTGTGCATGCTGTGTTAATATGACATCTAGAGTCTTCAAGGCAAGAGAACAAGGGCACTTTTTTGCCATTGACTGCACCGACAATTATTATTTTTTAATTAAAAAAATGTGGAAGAAATGACTTTAAAATAGTCTAAAAATACTGAACTTTATTGATTTCTGAATAACAACAGATCTACAGACATGGCTTGAAGTGTCACACTTTATTTACAAAAATACTGAGAACCAAACAGTCGAGGGCGAGGAAGCTTGTTATATTAATTCCTATTCCCTACAACAGCAGCAGTAGCAGCTAAATGCTCCTTGTTGCATGTATCAGGGAGTGGGTTGAAGATTGCAGAGTGAACCTCAGCTTAACGGGCTTCTTCTGAGAGACCACCTTCGCCACTGTATGCGTTGCTTCATCAGGCGTGTGTCCGAAATGATCACGGTTTGGTTTCTGAACAACAGAGAGGGCTTTCTGTTTACTTTCTGCGGCGGGCGGCGGCTCCCTTCTTGCTGCTGTAATACGGAAACAAACGCAGAAAGAAGCACGTCAAAATGTATGAAAAATAATAAAGTAAATCTAATAAGGTCTTTCATATTTCAAACTGAACCTGAAAATATGATAAAACATATGAAATAACTATGACGGAGCAAACCATAAAACGGCTATGCTCAGAACAGAAAAGTATCTAAAATCTTCTTTAAAAACATAAATACACACACACACACACAAAGCTTTAATAATATCTAACCACAAAAAAATATATCGATTGTGTATTTGAGAACATGCAAAGCAAAGTCACTCAGATTTCAACTCATGCGGAACTTACCTGTTGAGACTTAACAATTACCCAGTCCACAGGCTTTAGTGTTAAGTTACTGTTGTGATGAGTTGAAATGGCCACAGAACAGTGAGTAACGTTTGGAAACTCAGAGAAAAGTAGTGACAGTGACAGATTGGAGCTTTAGTAATGATTAAATACAAATCATCACAATGAGTTCTGAATACACTATTAGGTCTGCTTGTCATGTGATCGTAGGCATACTAAACCTCCAATCCTCATTTAAATTGAAAATTACAACGGTCAGTAATCCCATGTTTTCTGATTAAGATAGTGGTTTTGTTAAAGTTAGATCTTGGCGGTAGGCTTGAATCGACTGTCCTAAAGCCTTGTTGTGAGATGAATTATGAATTATCACAACAAATGAAGTTAAATGGAGTTATAATTGGAGACTTGGCATGGACAATAGGCTACTTACTGCTTCTGCAACACATCAATGCGGTTCCTGTTTGTGAGCACCTGAAAAATGACACATCAGCCATTTTAACACTGGAGTATTTTACCTCTGTTGACACTGGCCTTTCCCCAGGACAAAGAATAGACTCCTAACGCATTGTAGAAAACGATTTCCCCAAAAGACAACAAATGGATTTGCGTTGAAGCTCCAACAATAGCATACTTACCTGTACAACCACATCCGAGCACAAACGGCACTTAATAGAGGTGCCTTGGTTGTGCCATTGTGGTTGTGGTCTGGGACGTCCCTTCATGCTAACTGAGCTAGCCTCATGCAGCGAGCCTGAAGTGGACAGGCAGCACTTTGCTAAGCTCTACTTACAATTTACTGAGCTCCTCCACTCTCTTACGCAGGGTTGTGACCTAAGAATCAAAGCACATTAAGGTTTTCAAACAAATGTTAACAGGACACCGTCGTCAAGGAACTGTAGAGAAAATATGGCTGTAATAGAAACGCTGTGTCAATGAAAAAAATAAACAAACTTTTACAGTGTAACTTGTTAAAGATTGTTAAAAAATTGTTCAAATACTGTATTATGGACTTAGCAATGTTAGTATACAGTTTTACCACTATGCTGCGACTCCTGTTAGCCTCTCCAGACTGGGAGAAAAAGACAAGGTTACCGTTACCAGTATAATAAAAGTAGTTCATATACATCAAGTATTTAGAAGAATTCAGTAACAATAACTGCTCTTGCATTTGGACCACTGAAAGTCACATACTACACAGTATAATAATATTACGATAATGAACCAGCCTCACCTCATACTTCTGCCTCTTCAGTCTCTCCATGTGTTCGAACTTCTCAGACTCCAGCTGCTTCATCCAGTCATACAGCTCAGTGATCTTGTCCCTGTAAGAAACAACAGAGATATCAGATGAACAAAAGACCCAACAAGGCAATCAGATATATATAAAATATGTTTGGGACGTACTTCAGTTTGTCCTCGTTCAGATGGTCGATGTTGAGTTGCTTGCGTCTGGCGGCCAGGATCTTCTTCTTCTTCTCTCTCTCAGTCTCTTTCTTGCCTCCTCTCTTCTGGTCAGCCTGATAGGGAATGGTTTAGTAACAATGTTTAGCCAAGACAATCTTAATACATGCAACTATATAATGGTCATGGCTGATATGGGGCTCACTCTCTGCAGGTGGCTGCTGTAGTTGGAGCCCATGTTGGACAGAGCGGACTTCTTCTTGGCCTCTTCATCTGCCTTCTTCCTGACATCAGCCTCCTCCCTAACCCGCCTCTCCTCCTGGTGTACACAAGAGGAATATCCGTTTGAGTTTTTCAGGTACTTCTCACGTTTTCTAAATGAGTAAACCAAGGCCTATGTGACCGACCTCACGTCTGGCCTGGCGCTCCTTCTCCTTCTCAGCACGGATCCTCTGCTGCTCAGCCCTCTCGGCACGACGCTTCTCCTGAAACACAGCAAAGCAGGCCACACTGTTAATCATAGGATCAAATAGAATCACATGAGGACTAAACCAAGCCTAAACCAGGTTGAAACAGGACTAAACCAGTTCCATTAGAAATTATAACCGGTACCACTACCCATACCCCAGTTTGTGAGAACACTGCTCTAATGGTGTTGGATATTTAGTGCTAAAAATTGCTATGGAGTATTAATCATATATGGTAGTAATACATGGTGCGTAGCTGAGGTCCGTAGTAGAATTTAATTGAGTATATCTTTTCTAACTATTTCTTCAAAGTTGTGCGTTTGAGTGCGTCCTCACAATTCTCTCCTTGAGGGCGATCAGCTCTTCCTCCTCCTTCTTTCTGCACTCAAAGTGAGCGTCGATGAGGCCCTGCAGCTCAACCAGATCCTTGTTCTGACGTTTCTTCTGGATGTCCTGTAGCGCCCAACAACAAAAAATGCTTGGTGTATATTTGGATCAAATGAAGCGTGTGCATGAGTAAAAATGTCCCTGTACTTACATCAAAGTCCACTTTCTCACCATCAGGGATTTTGGGAGCACTTGGCCTATTAAAAAATGTCAGTGTTTTAAGTTTGCACAGAACATTAAACAGTAAAACGCTTCTATATAACAGTAGTTTAGGGACTTACTTGAACTTTGGCTTCTCCTCTGCAGGTTAAAAATGAAGAAGGGACAAGTACATGTTTTTGAGTTAGAAACACTGCATATTGTTTTATTTCTGTCAGGCATTAAAAAGATGAATCTAAATCATCGTTAAATAATCTTGTTCAAAGGTTATGGTTAGAAAAAAGTCAGGAGAAACATACAAAAAAGACATTAAAAAAGAAGAGTTTTAACCAGGATATTATATGGATTTGTAGAAAAACAACCATCTCACTGTGAGTAAAGTTACAGTTTTATTTTGTTAAAATTATGGTTTAATCCCTGTCGAAACATATGGCTTATGTGTGTGTTGGCTTGACCCCAGAATTTTTCAAAACAAGCAGACAAAGATGTATTCCCATATTTCTTTTCCTGAAGAAGCCAGTTTTTTGCGGGGCATGCCATGCAGGCGCTGAGTGGCAAGAGTTTATTGGTGGGGTCGCTAGGCAGTGAAGCACATGTTAGCGTTTTATTCTGTCACCCTTTTTCTCTACTCAATGATAGTAGTAGATAGTACCTAATGGATTTAAATTCTCCAATTGCGCTCCTGGAGTTGGACAAACAGGTAAAATTTGGACAGACATTTTGTGAACAGCAGGCGTCCCCCCAGCCCAGTACAGGACAGACGTAGACCAGGACACTGTGGTCCCCCCAAAAACCAAACTCTCAAATTTGAGATCAACATACCTTCCTCTTCAAGGGCCTCTGCATGCAGCAAGCATCGAGAACAGAAGCAAATAAACAAGAATTAGCAGGCAGACAAGCTGACACATTGAACTCTAAATTAAATGTAAAAGAATTAACTTCTCCGATAGTTGCCAGGTTTTAGCAACAAGTACAAACTAATCTGGTTGCTAATCAATGGTGTATTAAGTCACTGAACACATCATTTTAAGTATATTAATGTGTTAAATAACACCAGCAACTATATGAGGTACTAAATATTGTTGGAAAACTGAAGTAATTACCTGTAACAGCTAAACCAAAATCTCTTAAAGATTGTTTTCACATGCTATTGCTTAATTAACAATAAAACAGTTCTGTTATAGAAATGTCACAAATAGCATGTGAATGCAATAAAGAGTCCAGGCCCATGAACAAGGCAAGAGAATAAGTAATTACAAAATGTGTGTTTTTTTAATTCAAATACTGAGGTGGCCATGCTGAATAACATTTATTTTAATAAAAGTCAATATTGAGAAAAACAATAGAGTATAGGTGAGCTGACATATACTCCATGTGCAACCAAGGTACATGGTGACAAGAGGTTTGCATTAGACACAGACACTGAAGGCGGCCAACATTGGGAATTTGTATTAACTAGACCTAGGCCTGGGTCCTGATGGTGAACATTAGCATACAAATACTACATCTTAGTTAATGTTTTATTATTGTCAAGTGGACAATATATAATACTAATACTATTATATATATAGATAGAGAAGGCCTGGCTATAAAATAAGCCATATTGTATGCTATTTGATTTGTGTTCAACGTCATTGTAAAACTTCATTTGGGAAAAACATCTCAACCTAAATCTAAAAGCCAGACTTTTAAAAACATAAAACAGAATTGTATTTACTGTGGCCTGAATATTAGTCATGCTGTAACTGTAAAAGCTTTGTTATTATCATAGCAATATGATATTAATGTCATATTGATCAGTAATTCTCTTGGATGTTCTCCAGAGGTGAAGGGAAGGTAGCATTAGCATTAGCAGACATAGTGAAAACGTGTGCATCAGGATTAGATTAGAGCGGTCTGTCTGGCTGGCTGTAGCCGGTGGAGCGCACCTGTCCCTGGGTTTAAGGATGATAGAATACCCCTCCCCTCGGTGCCACATACCTTCAGGCTCTGGCTCAGGCTCGGGCTCGGGCTCAGGCTCGGGTTCTACCTCTGGTTCTGGCTCTGGTTCTGGCTCAGGTTCGGGTTCTGGCTCTGCCTCTGCCTCAGGCTCTGCCTCAGGCTCTGGGGCCACCTCAGGGGCCACCTCTACTTCCTCTACTACTTCCTCTTCTACAGCTAAACATGCAGCAAGTCACGGGGAGGAAAGGCGGTCAGAGCGTTAAAGTGAGTGTGACACAGGAGCAACAGGTGGTCAGAGTTTATGGAGACCGGGGCATTGTGGGACATTGCCACAAGGCGGCGCTGAAGCATGTAAAAATCAAGCAGTTAAGTCACAGAAATGTCAGTCATTGATGGATGAACCATGGGATGAACTGAGTTTGATTTACAGAGAGGCCTGCACTGCACTAGATAAAAAAAAATAGTCCTGACTCTGGATTTAGATCCTGATTTTGCTATATTGGGTTTTAGGGTTAGTGTTAACTAGCATGCCACAGAAGATTTGTTTTTGTAAGAGCACACATTTCCAAATGTGACTTTATTAGTATAAATAACATTTCGAGTCTGTAGGCTCTTACCATCGTATTCTTCACGTCCGTCCGAAAAAGAAAGGAAATTAGCATTACCAAAGAGATCCCATTTGCACCCATTTTTGACAAAATAACAAGGCAAAACCTGGGTACACCGGGGATCCATGCTAAGCATACACAGTACAGTCCTCAGAGCATCAGGGACCCTTTAATAAAGTGTAAAGACCCTTTACACTAGATTAAAGGGCTCACAGTGAATATGTGCAAGGCTCAAGAGGACTGTAAATTGCAGATGTTCATGCAGAGCTGCAGGTATCGCTGAAAACAGAGCAGGACTGTATTTTTAAATGAACTTGTACAGGTTACACTGTCCTGTTGTCAGCGATGGAGCCTGCAGCCATGCAACAGCAGCATAATACAGTATGTGCAGATTTGCTTTGAGGATCAGTGTTTGCACAAATGAATCTGGAGGAGTCAAGCCAAACCTGCAAACATACGTCATTTTCCTGATCATAAAATAATCTAGGGAATGAAAAACTAGTTATATTCAAATTCAACAATGGATTACTGCAATTATGTGTAGCATGGAACTCTGGGCCGCACCTGCACCTAATTTCAGTGAACGTTGAATGTGATGTTTCAGGAAGAGATGTGCTACTTACCCTCCACCCCACTGCAAGACATAAATCAAGAGAAAAAAACATTAGACAAATAACATATATTCTTGTTATTACATCTAACAGGTTATTACAAATAAATAATTGTTCTTACACTTCTTCTGTGTCAGACATGGTGGCAGTGGACTTTACAACCTGATGGGAAGAGAGAAGAGAAGAACTTAAAAGCCTGTCTGCGAGAAGTAAGTAACCAGCCGCATATATTTTTAGCATGGGATTAAGTTGCAGATGTCTTAAATATCTGGAGCTGACCCCACCCTGGCCATACCCCACCCACTCACTGGCCTTGACATATCTCCCACAACCCCTCAACCCATTAAAAAAACTCATAAATGCATTTTAATAACTATCTGAATTATAGGCAAATGTGTCCTGTGCTTGGAAATCTGAGTTCAGGTCTCGAATCTGCTTGTCCAATGATAAATGAGAAGAGTGGCCTAACTTAGACATATGCAAACTGTCTAAGAGCGAGGGCTGCCACAAGGGATGATGTGGTAACCTAAAGTTAAAAAAAATACTTTTAGGGGTCACCCTAAAGGTCAGAATAGGGCTTTTTTTTTCAACAGGTAGAGGTACTAAGGACTGTCAGAGCATTTATTTTGCAACAGCATCTAAAAATCTATAAACCCCGGTTTATCCTTAATTGAATCTGTCAGCGACTATATTCCAGCTTAGTTGCCCATTAGCAGCATGAGAGCTGGGCGTCCCGACATCAGAACTATTTCCAACATGCAGCTGCTCAGTATCCGGTTTCAGTGAGTCCTCGTTGGAAGATTGGGTTCCTCTGCCTTTGGACCACTACCCATAATTCCACCTTCATGTCCTTATCTGGTTGGCTTGCTCACACATGGGTCCCTTCAATCAAGTTTACGTACCCTCCCCACTGACTTGAGGCAAAGTTAAAATAAACCACAAATTGCATATGAGAAGTTCATGGGGCTACATCTCAGGTGGGCAGTTAGTTTGAGAATTTTGAAGCCATTATGTAATATGTCTAATCAGCAAAACAATCTAATTCCATATGTTGCATGTTTTTGGCCACCAGTCAAGATGCTAATTTGTTAATCCACTTCTGTGTACTCACCCGTTAAACCCCAATAAGGCATCTTAAAACCAAAAGCCTTTAGCAATGTCCCTTGTCCCCTACGTCCAGTCATCAAGAAGAACTATACAAGGCACGTCTGCTGCTGTTGTGCCATTGCATAACTTATTAGTGTCATCTTCTGTCTCCTCAAGCGGAAAGCCACTTCAAAAAGCCATAAGCCATCTGTAAATCCCTCAGGTATGGACTGTTGGATGCTTACCAACCGGGCATAAAAACAATAACAAAATCCCTTATGATTTCAGCTGTCGTAATCCTAGACTCCTGTTATTTAGATTAGACAATTTGCATACTTTGAAGACCACAATACTATGAATACAATGCAGACAATATGTATTTTGAAAAGAATTTGCAAAAAAAAACTTTCGCATAATCACCCCTTGACCTCAGTATCTAGCCATGACAGTGATTTTAACAGATGATGGGGATACCATTTGGGGGCAATGCACTTGAATTGCAATTTTTTTCTACCATTTAAAATTCACATTCAGTCACACTCTCACTCTATTCATTCTTACCTCAGAAAAGCTGAAAGAAGTGAGCTCCCTGCTGGCCGAGACAGGCTGTAAGGTTCTGCAAACTTACCGGGCTGATTATGTCCTTCTGATATAGTGACACCCGATCCGCTTCACGCCGCCATTGGCCAAAGAGGCGTCCGGGAGGCGAGGCCCAAGCGGGGAGCAGGGCAGGGTCGCCGTCTTCAGCCCCCCCCCCTGTGCTGGCACTCAAAAAAGGAGATGCAAGGAGTCCAGTGCTAAGGTGGGAGGCTCAAGTTTGGGGACGGGGTTAGCCAAGACACCCTCAGGAAGCTATTCTGGGGTCTGCTGCATTAGGCAAGCACATTCTCTGGAGAGCGAGAGGAGACTTGGACATCCTGAAGTAAAAGAAGGTGCTATTACTTATAAATACATAAACATTGTGTACAACGTGGTGGAAGAAGTACTCCAAATACACTTTCATTTATCTCGATTACCTCGACTTTGAAGTTGTGAATTTCAAAATGGCTTAGTTTACAAGATTATACAGGTATTTTACATAATATTTTCCTTGGTCAAAAAGGACCCATCTTCAAACCTCTAATCACTTGTTGGGTACTTTGGACCCAAACATTTTTTTAACCTTCAGTGATTTACAGAATGCTTAAAATGCCTACATTTGTAAGATTATGAATTGTAAAGATTGCATAATTCACTAAAGTCAGATTATTCATAGTTCAGGTCACACTGAGAAATATATAATCTCCTTATTTACCATTTGTGATTCAGAGACTTATCTACTGGCTTGCGTTGACAGTGTTTCCCTCTGCAGCTAGTGAATTAGCAGTAGCAAGCATCACTGAGCTAACCCCTTTATAGCCTCATTAATTTATGGGAGGCCCCTCTTGGACATTTTTTTCATCTGGAACTAGGACTGATTTTACTGTGTCCTCTAGAGGGCGCTACAATGACAGAATTAAACTCAGAGTGACTTTGAGTTACCCACATGGAGTCGCGGTGTCAGATGCCCCAGAGACACAAATAGGCTCAGTCCACGGCCTCTCACTTCAGGATGTTGTTAAACAGTTAGCTGACCTGTCTCCACAGTAAAAGCTGTAATGTTAAAGGTAAAAATATTCAAACAATTGATGCTAGAAAGAGATATTAGTAATTATTATATTTAAATTTTAACTTCAGTTAAAACATATAGTCTAAATAGGCCTATGAAAGGTGTATATCGGCGAAATACGGGCACCTTAATCAGACATTGTGTGATTTCTATAGGGTTTTAATATTGTTAACGAGCAATTAAGAGGCTCAGCCCTCAAACCATGGCAAACACCGGAAGGGTCTATTTGAAATTTTTTATGTTGACTTTTGTAAATTTCACTAAAACTACATTCTTCTTTCAGTCTATAGGGGGCGCTATAGAGGTAACTGCCATCATATTAGTCAGATGTGTTCAGGGCCGGGGGGTAAATGGGTATTTCAGGTTTGAGCCTAATCGGGCAAAGTATGTGCACATTAGAGGCTGTCAAATATACCTGACCTCCCAAATTCAAACCAAAATGGCCGACTTCCTGTTTGTTGTAGGGCGGGGTCATAATAATATTTTATGTTGGGTACACTGTGGAGAATCACTGTACCAAGTTTCATTG
>JAVQKC010083802.1:0-12541 GCA_036025475.1 Philypnodon macrostomus | reverse complement strand
TAAGACATCCTTGGGCAGACCCTCTCTCTGAATGGCGTTTGCATGTCCTCCCCGTGCTTCTGTGGCTTCCTCTCACTGATGACATGCATGGAAGATAATATGTAAATGTTCCCTAGTGAATAAATGTGAGAGTCAATGGATGTCTGCCAGGTGTGTAGGTGTAGGCTTGGGTGTACCCTGTCATAGTTGCATAGAGACAGGCTATAGTTATAAATGTACTTAACACAGTTTAACATGACTATCCGTTATATACAGTATTGTAATCCACATACGGCTGCTACACATTTGGTAGTTTGCTGAATCTACAACTGTCACCACAGGCCTACTTCCTTCTGGATATGCTTGCCACTTAAAATATTTAAAAATATAAGTATGCCTCAGGGCAGTTGTGGCTACACAAGAAGCGTACCATTACCGGGTGTGACTGTGGAATGAATCAATAATGCAATCTGTAAAGCAGTGTAAAGAGTGTTGAGAAAAGCTCTATATAAAACCAATGCATTATTATTTTGTGTATATATATAAATTGTCCAAAGAAAGTAAACGATTCAAGTAAAAGTATCTAGTTATTTTCTCTTTGCCCGCCATTTCTTTCTTCTCCATTTCTACAGCCTTCCACCCTCTCTTTTTGTCTGGGCAGCTGTCAGTAATCAAACTCAGGCACTCGGACAGGAAGTGAGGTAATCTGAGGACAGGAAATGAGGTTATTTGAGGACAGGAAGTGAGGTCACCCGAGGACAGGAATTGATGGGGGTGTTGACGACGACACAGGAGCGAGATGCAGGGGACGAGCGAGGCCCTGCTCAGATGTGATTGTGTAGTGTTGGACTGGGAATGGATTCTTTGTGGTCGTTCTTTTATATTACCACAGAGTCATAACAGTCAGCTGTGAGCTAAAGCAGCACTGTTTTTGGACTTTATTACAGGCCTTTTTACATTTATTAAATCAAGCGCTTGCTTCTGTCACTGGTTTGCATTTGTGGGTTGTCAAACAATTTTTATGGTCGGTCTTTGAGTGTACAATTATGGAATTACTTCTCACATAAAACTCTTTTTTGACGTTTGAAGTATTATTTAACTTGCCATTTTCAATCACAAGCACTTGACTGTGGAATATACAATTAAAAGAGCTTAGGTTTATGGCCTGTCTAATTTTCTGTTGACTTGTTAGGACCTAAAGACGTTTAAATCACCACATGCTAACATTATACTGGATTATACCAAAATGTGAGGGTGCTATCCTTACACATGATAGCTTATGATATTACTTGTGCACCACTAGGCAAATCGAGCCACAATATGTTAGAATTTGGACTATCCCAAGCCTGGATAAATGAAAAGGGTTGTATCAGGAAGGGAATCTGGTTTCAAACTGGTCTGATATCACGGCTTAATGATAATCATGCATTGTTTTTGTACTACTTACTATTACTGATGAATTTCCTGCTATAACCTGGTGTAGCAACTTTAGCAAATTAAGCATAGCTCAGTGTAATTCAGTACAATCTATTTTATTATGACTATTTTTAAGTTAATAAATCAAGCAGACCAGACCCTGTACACATGGTACTGCACTTTCAAAACCTCACGTGTTACCACTGACTGGAACAATAGTGACTTTTTGCAATTACAGAACCAGGCTTCACCATTGTCAGAATAAAGCCGTATCATAAATGTCATTTATTACAATTATGTGGTTACGGCAAACCGCAGTATCCCCTGATCAGTGATAAAACTCCCCCCGATAAGCAGTTTGTCGGTGATTAATAACATGTGTTTGACAGCCGATGGATGCAGTCATGGAATTCTTTGTCTAGTCTTTTAGCTTCTCTAGACATGTAGCTACAGAACAAGAGGCTTTTTTTGGCCTTAAAAAGCTCATGTTCATCAGTCAGCTAGTCAAGTCTGCAGCAATGGAACTATGAAGTCATGCTGAATGTCTGGGCTCGCTGGCCACTTTATTAGGTAGACCTTGTACCTACTGACATGGCCCTGGTCTCATATTATCATTATATTATAGCTGTAGACCACCTGCTTCATGGCTGCATTAGAGATGTTTTTCTGCAGACCATGGTCCACAGTACTGCTACTCGCTGGCTATTTGATATTTTTCAAACCATTCTCTGTATTCCTTGGATATGGTAACATGTGAAAATCATCAGCAAGTTACTGTTTAACATATGTGATAGACTGCTGAGTACATATATCTATTTGAACTCACAAGAAGGTAAAATCATCTGTCAAAATAAAGTGGCCAGTGAGTGTAGTCAAGTCCGCCTCTGAAGTCAATAGAAAAAGCCCGCTCTCCTATTGCTGTGTATTTTTTCACCTGTTGAACTCTTTCCACAGTAGCTCGACTCTCCTGCCCCGATCACCCATCACCGTAACCTGATATTATCCTGTGTCTCTCTTTTGCTCTTGCTTTATTATTCTGTCTAACACACACACAGAGACACACAAGTCAAACACACATTCGCCGCAAGGGGTCAATTCGAGGTTGTGCTTCCATGACATCACTGTTGCCATGAGTCATAAGAGTTACCCCAGGCTTTCACTCTTTTTCTATCTCCTCCAACACACATACACACACACACAGACACACACACACACAGACGCACCAACCTGCCAAATAGACTTACTTAGCCACATGCACACAACTGGGCACCACGTGCACGCAAAACAAGACATCATTCACTGCACATTTAGAGCCCTCTGCAAAACACAAACATAGATTAACTGATTGCCGCGTGGACCGTTGGACAATACGGCCTTATGTCCATTAGTATGTGCATAGTTTTGGTAAATTTTGACATTTTTGCATAGATTAAGTAGACTTTTATGATCTGTTTATAGGTTGGTCTTGGCGGTCAATTTATAGCTATATGTTTAATGCCAAAAAGTCTATTTTAGAGAAACAGCTGATGAAACAAGTTATATGATAGAGGATTATATTATTTTATAGCCCTTCCAAAAAAACTGCTAAATGTGAGAACTAATAGTACCCTTTATACACACAATGTACTATTTAAATATTCAGCTTATTTGAGATCGACAGAAAACTGGGAGCGAAATTACAATATATTTGCCAGGTGCACAATGGCTGAGTGGTTTAATCGCTCTAAGTGGAGTCAGCATGTCCTCACTGTGTTATTGTGGGTTATTTTCAGGTACTCTGTCTTCCTTCCACAAGTAAAGCATGTATCCAGGGGGTTACCCATAAGCCCGGGGGTAAATAGCGACCCATAGAGCATTTTTCAGTGAACAATGAAGAATGCCAATGTCACAATACAGGTGCAGGTAAATTTGTGCCCCACAGTCAAGGAATTCCTACGTTATATCACCATGACAACATTCTGCCCTATCTATATAAGGTACCCCACTCATCCAAAACTGGCTTGTCTCCATACAGTTCCTTTAACTATGACTGCACCACACATGTGCACTTCCTGTGTGATTTACAGTGGTCTGACTCAGATGGGAAAAGCAGGCCTCCTCGAACTGGAAAAAACCCAAATCTGAAGGATCATTTTGGAAGGGGGCAGTCTTCCATTATACACATAGACCTTGTACCCAAGTGCCCCCTAAATTACCTTTTTAGACATGTCATAACAGACTTTTACTATGCCTGTGTTTTTATTTTGCTTTTCTTGCATGCATATTGGACTGGTAACATTGTTTTATAGTTAGCAAATATATTTATAAAGCATCCCAAAATACACTCACTGGCCACTTGATTAGGTAGACCTTGTACCTAATAAAGTGGCACCCTGTGTGGTCCTCTGCTGCTGTAGCCCACCCTCTTCATGTTGATGTATGTCAAGCTAATGTTACCCGTTATCCTAAATCAGTCGCTGACCCTTGGCATCAACCACTCAGTGGTTATTATAATGCATTTTTAATATTTGGGTGACAAGTCTTCTGTTGCCCATGTTTTTTGTTTCAACAAGTAGCGAAAAGAAGCCGTCAAAAACACTGCAAGAGCAGAAATAACGATGTGCTCACATTACATCACATAACTAATGCCTATTTACTGAAGACTCATTACCTTTAAAGATGTGAAACTTAAGGACCCATTGGTTTTATTGACACCATGACGGAATGGCTGCTTGATTATTGTAACTTTTTTTCTGTTATTACTGTGATTCAGTACTACTAACGCTAGAGAATAGACCTTTAATAATGTAACATCTACTATATAAAAAGTATAGGAACAAGCCTTTAACATGCAAATTCTTCAATGTTTTGCTGTAAGCAGCATTGTACAGAAACCCTATAGATTTCATCTATAGATGTATATATCTCACTGATGTCTCTGAAGCGGCTGCACTTCAGAAACTCCACTGACGTCATATAAAAACTGCAAGCAATTACCTGCAGATGTAGAAAAAGGCTTGATTGAAAAAAACACATAATCATGATTACTGTAATGATTTCTATTGGCTAATGAGAACAAAAGTTCATATCAACAGCCTCTTTACAACAGAACTGAGCAGCCATTGTTAGACATAGTCATGTTTCTATGTTTCATTTGTTCTGGGTCAGGAATGGATGACTAATGCCTTTTTGTGGAAAGCTAAATGATATATTTTTTTCCAAAGAGTCATGTTCATCACGACTTGATTAGATGAAGAAAACATGTGCTGCATCATTTACTGAGAAGCATGCGCTGGTCTGCTGTTGTAAATCTCTTTTGGCGAGGGAGCTGTTTTTTATGGATGTCTTGGGCTAAACTTTGAAGACAATGCATTTTTTTCATTGAACATTTTCCTTGTTTAGATACTGGCTGAACTTTTCCAGCAGTGAGTCCTAGATTGTGCATGCTATGCTAACAAGGGTTATGTGAATACTTCCTTTATCTCTTTTACCTGCCTCCAGCAAACCATATCCTCTACATACATACTCTTCTCTCACACCAACTAACTACATACTACATCCAATAAATCTATGGTCTTCCTCTAGGCCTCCTGTCCGGCAGCTCGAACCTCAGCTCCATCCTTAACCCATATATTCACTATCCATCCTCTGTATCTGTCTAAACCATTTTAAGTGAGCTAGATACAACTATGAAAATAAAAAATGCCAGTTTCTCTTTTAATCTCTGTTGGGGGGGAAAAAAATCACAATATGCTTATTTTGTTTTTCAGATAATGACTTGGAGGGTAAACGAGTTCAGGACATGCTGTCTACAATCGATAAACCACAGGTACTGTACAGCTTTTTCATCACCGTGGAAACACAAAAAACAACGCATCAATGTATTTTCCATATTTCCAACCCATGTTTGAATTACTACACAAATAATTGGAGTACATAAACCCAACAACTGTCAGGGTTAGGAGAGGTAAAAAGAGAGATTATACTTTTGTGACAGTCTGCTCAGTGGCCACATGAGGGCGCCATCTGACTATTTTCTGAACTCTATTTCCTCTTTTGTCTGTATCAGCTGGAAACATGCAAACGTTGTAGAAGGGATTTTCCTTTAAAAAACAATACATGCAAACACACATTTTGAATACATTTTTATTTCAAAATGGTTATTCAAAAAACAATATTGATCCATTGAAACATCTGCTTGTAAAAAAAAGTCGGGTTAGGGGTTATTGATTTGAATCCACCACAGTGCTGGAAGCATTAGGTGGATTTTGCTCAAGTGCTCTTCTCACAGCCACAGAGGCAGGTGTCACAGATCAAAAACTCATATGAGAAAATCTTTCATTAAAATGTTCACAATATTAGCTTCTCCCCGGGCAGTGTTGTTTACCTTCATGGCAATAGGCGACTGTCAGGGAATTGAAATATGAGCAGCAACTGAAGGAGAAGGCCTGAAGTAAACTGTTATTCACTCTTTATATCACCATTGTATCTGTGCAGCTCACATATATTTGTTTGTTATCATATTTATGTATATCATATTTCTATGATGCAATATTTCTATACTGGCAACTATCTATCTAACTTTATTAGATATATTTATTTATCTGCATGTGGGTTCAAATGGCTATTCAAACTTAAGCCAGTTGATTTAGTGAAGCTCATATATTTGAGACAAACATGCTGAGGTTCTAAACATGCATCAGAACAAATAGGAAAGGTGACTTTAGTTATTTTTGCCCATGGCGTGGTTGTTTTAGTGCCGGCTTGAATATCCAGAGAGTGGAAAAAAGTGTTGTGTTTATGCTAGAGACTGGTTTGAGATGAGATGACGGCAACATTAGCTCAGATAACACTCATTCTCACCTCTGAACCTTAAAAATGATAACACATATACCTAATAAAGTGGCCAGTTGAGCTATTAGAGCAAATGACTGTAAAAGTACCATAAATAGTCACCTACCTGCATTTTAAATGAATCCTAATGAAGGAGATAGTTTTTCATTGACTAAAAATGCTGAATTAAAATGCTACTAAAAGTGTTCCCCCCTCTGAGTCACTTTCTGGCCAGACATGTGCTTGTACCTCACTTGTAAAAAGCAAGGAGGGTCACCATAGCAACCACTGGTTTCTGGCTACCGGCACTGACCAAAATAGACCTCTCTGTTAGAACTTAGTTAGCCTAAAATCCACCATATAATGCATGACCTGTGGTTTCAATAATAGAGACTTTAATTAATGGACAATAATTTTTTTTTTCTCAAATATACATTTTATATAAATTAAAAAAATAAAATAAATAATGCTAAAAGCAAAATAAAACAACGGTTAATAATACCAGGAATTTGGATCACCATTCACACTTTGAAATATTGGTCCCAAGGTCGGGGAAACATTTGCTTACAACATTACACTTGTGTATAAAATCATGTGAACATATACACATATCTGTCATTATGATCTAGATTCCCAGTGTAATTACATGCATTTTCCTGCTGTCTGTCTTATCTGCCTTCTTCACAGACAGTCAGGGCATGGTGGTGGTTAGTGGTGCCCCCAAGGTGCACTATTCAAGCGATTCACAGGCTCAAGACTAAGCTATATCATGTTCCACTGGCTCACATTCCCGTATCACAACTACAATTCATATAAACAAGCACAGACTAACAAGAGGGCTCATATTGAGATGTACTACAACATTGGTGTATATATGGTGTCGTTCTACTTTCTACTAGCATTGGTTACTGAATAAAACATGAAAAAAAAGCTAATGTAGTAAATTACAGGGGGCACTTCAGCCATTAGCTATAATGGGATGTCTTTGAGTGGAGTCTGCATGTTCTCCCCTTGTATCTGTGCACTGTCCAAAGACTAGACAAACCGTTGGAATGTAGTAAATGAATGTGTGAGAATCAATAGTTGTCTGTTTATGTATGTTTCTGAGTGACTAAATGGTATGAACCACACCTAAGACCCATAATTGTTGAAATATTGTGAATTCATACTTTTTATTTGTGTTGCAGGTGTCGAATGTGCAGGCGCGGGCTGCTCGGCTGTCCTGGGCCCCCCCTGCAGGGCTGGTGAACAGGCTTAGTAACGGCGTCCCCGTGTCCTGCTCCTACGAAGTCTCTCTGTCGGATAAGGGACGAGACGGCAAATACCGCCTCATATACAGGTAAACAAACCAGTCCTGTTCTCATGTGTAGTTTGTGTTTTTATTGTATGACCTGTTTGACAATTGTCAGCTCACTGTGTCTAATGTCTTTTGGAACGTGTCTTGTTATAGTAAAGTTATGCTTGTTTTATTGTGCCTGCCTTAGGACAACAGACGAAATCTAGCCACTGTAGCTAATTCTGGCATATTTACTGTGATGCTTTTTGCGCATATGTTGATTAATATGCACTGTCCTAAATAAATAAATAAATTAATTAATTAAAATATCGGCATCGGTATCGGCCAAGAAATTTCATATCGGTGCATCCCTTGTTCATAGTAATATTCAAAAGTAATGACAAATAACAACAGTGTTTTAGTTAGCATTTACCTCACATTTATGCTACTGAACATCTTTCTGCAAATGGAGTAATGTGTAAAACTGAATATTGTTTCCATAGCCTTATTATACAGTTACTATGTTGTCAATCCTATACATTGAACAGTATTATGTATACGATTGGACAGTTTTATTTTTTAACTACTTTCCATCCAGCCATCTTTACTAGTAACTCGTCAATGTGTCGTCACATAAAGGTCCAAATGCTACACAGTGTTGGTTTAGCTGGCCAAAATGTCACGGTATTTGTGTATGGCTAAAAAGAGCTTGTTACCAACACTGGCAGAGACTAGTATCATGTTTTCAGCAGAAGTTGTTTAGCTGAGGCTTGCACTGATTTAGTCACTGAATCATTCATTTACTCACAGGAGCTTTGTCAACACAAGAATAAATCAGACTATTTACTGCACAGTTTGTGAAGTTTATATTTGTCGTGTGACACTGCAAAGGGCCAGTGCACTGTCATGTACTGGCAACTTCGGTGTAGGTTGGCAAAAATAAAATAGCCTAGTTAAATAAATTCTTGAGTTGTGGCGATAATAATACCAAATTCCATGGACTTTACATTGAGTATACATTTTCAATGAATTGGGGAAACCGTAAACAAAGAGTTTTTTAGGTTTTGTATAATGAAGTCCAATTTATGTCACTATTTGTTCTTACTCCAGCCCTTGTGAAGCTCTTTGAATTTTTGACTGTACTGTAGATTTATTTTTATTTTGACTGTACTTTAGATCGTCTGTTTGCTAAGACAACAAGATAAAACCTAAAATGCACACAACCCACTACATAGACTAGGACGAGAAATACTCAGGGGTTGAGGGCGGTGCAGTCTGTTCAGCTAATTTGTAACCTGTTTTTAAAATAATTTTTTCAAATTTTTTTCCCGTCTAAATACTACATAGTATTTCTGTATTTATTGGCCTTGAAAACCGTAAAAGGCTGTAACCGTACCAAGGCTCCTTCCTCTCTTTATTGATGCGTGTTAATTCATTGATTCACAGCCTCTTGACAGAAGTGTGTGTGTTTTCATCTAGTGTTAATGACCTGACACGATTGCAGCGCCCACATCATCTGACACTGGTGACATTTAGCAAGAAATGGCTGTGAAACCTAAAGCCTTAATCACATATGTGCTAAATGTACAGCAAAGGGATTTACAGTGAGTGGGTTTGTGTGACAGACTTCAAACTAGCTTCTAATCAAGTCTTAGCTGTGAGCTTGAGAAGAATAGATAAATATTCAAAACATTTCCCAATGATTATTGGACTAGTTTTGGAAGAAGCCACGCTGACAGAACCATCAACCCCGTTTCATTTTTGGTCTTTTGCTCCAAACTTTCTTCACATCCTTCCCCCTCATCCCCAAAATCTATAAGCTTCTTAAGACAGTCAAACTGCTTCGCCCTGACACTTCTGCTGGAGCTGCACTAACTGTATTTACTGTCATTGCATTTGATTAATCCGGAGCCATTTGGTAGCTCTGCCAAGAAGGTTATGTTTTTGTCAGTTAGTCCATTAGCAAGATAACTCAAACATTATTGGTTGAGATAAATTAAATATGCAGGCTGTTCTATACTATTGTGGGAGGATTTTGTGGCTCAATAGAAAAAGCAATTACACCTTAACTAGAAGGTCTCTGGTTTGAATACAGGCCTGGGCAGTATATACTGTATTTATCAATGTGTTGGGCAAGGCCTGTGCCAATGAAAACTGAATAGTGTAATATCTGTGTTAATATACATACAACATGATGAATAATTTAATTGAATTTTGTTCAGTTTATGTATTTAAGTAGCTGATTGCACTTTGAGAATGCAGACCAAGGCTCTATCTCACATTCGCAATGGTTAAAATATTGAGCCCATCCTTTGACTGGAAATCAATTAGCTCTTTGGTAATAATGAACATCTCTCTCTCCTCTGTCCCCAGTCTCATTTGGCCTGGAGCCAGCCTGTCTTGTAACAGCGGTCTGCACCTCCATTTGCCCACTAAACCCCCAGCCAGTGCTACTGTTTAGTACACAATGAAAGAGACTCACAGCCCTCTGGTGGGTTTGTAAGAGACGATATGTGGTTTGAGTATTTACAGAAGCCTGCTGAAGTTGGATGGGCACAGACTGGTTATTGCAATATCAGCAAAAGCAATACTGGTATCGCGAGAAACCATGATATAGTTCTCATCCATAGTTTAGGGTTGAGGCCTGTTTAGTTCCCGTTTTGTCCTGGTTTAGACATGGTTTAGTCTTGGTTTACATCAGGTTTAGTCTTGGTTTAGACTTTAAGATCTGGTTTAGATCTGTTTTAGTCCTTGTTTTGCTTGTATCGGGAGAATATATGGTTGCCTTCAAGATATGTACAGTTCTCTGTGGCATATTTACAGGTGTCTTTGGCGGCTGTGATATGGGCTTGTGTGTGGGTGTGAATCACTTGTGCGCAGGGGATGGTGGAAGTGTGGAGGGAACCAGGGGGAAATCATGGTGAACAGTGGTGAGATGAAGCTCACTTAGTCATGCTGACAGAACAGCCAAGAAAGGGATCGAAAGACTTTTTAGTGGCTGTGTGCACTAGTTCCACACCTACACACACACACATATATATATATATGCATCAATATGAGTTGCACATATTCACTGGCCACTTTACCTGCTTGTGTGCCCAAATTCCTAATTAGGTATTGCATTGCATATAACCACTGGACTGAATCATGCATCAATGATTATGACCCGCTTTACAAAGTTTGAACTAAGCATCTGAATAAATAAATATAATGTAGTGAACATGGTTATGGTTGTTGCGAAGTGGACTGATTATTTTAAAAATGCAGTCTACTTGGATGAACCGAAAACCAATATTCAGTAAGGGGCAGTTACTTGAACAAAATGAGGTGGATTTGCTCAGATAATCATGACAAAACATGATACAGAAGACCACATCAGGTGCCACTTTATTATGTACAAAGTCTACCAGTGACTCTGTATACTAGTACGTACACACTGATGCAGATGGGTGCATGTGTAGGATGCATGTCACAGGATCCCATCATAAAATACACAGGATGTTAAAAAAAGCTGAAAATTTCACACACTCACTTTCATGCATATGCAGCAGTGGCTTTTAAGAACTGATGGAAGTGCCACAAAGAAGAAAAAAGCCTGCATTAGTCTTACCTCAGATTTGTGTATATGTTTCAGAGTAGTGGACAAATATCATTATTCCTTTATCTATTATCCATTAAAACCATGAAAATGTAAAAAGGTTGGGACCTAGTTGTTTTCTTAATGGATCTGCAACTTCAATATAGACTTTTTGTGCATTTGCAGGGCTGTGGTAGAAAACACAGAAGCTTTAGCTCTTAATGTGTCCTGGCACTTAGCAGAACACTCTAGGGGCTGGTGGAGTCTGCATGTACTTCTTGTGTTACTGCTGATGCTCTCTCTGTTTGAGTAAATGGATGTTTTAAATTGCCTCTAGTGACGTGTTAGTTAGTTAGTTAGTTAGTTAGTTAGTTAGTTAGTTAGTTAGTTAGTTAGTTAGTTAGTTAGTTAGTTAGTTAGTTAGTTAGTTAGTTAGGGTTCTGAGAGTCAGTTTAGTCCTGGTGACCTAGTTTAGATTCAGTTTAGTCCTGGTTTATGTGTGGTTTAGTCCTGATGTAGACCAAATTCAGACCAGGTTTTGACCCAGCTTAGCTTTGGTTTTTCATTAATTTTGTTTGATTTTTTTTCTAAATTGTGTTGTGAATAAACAAGAGGATCATAAACATTGAATTAAGCTCCAAGGGTTTTTAATGCCTTCAATTTGATTTCCCCATAGATCAAACATAATTCACTTATACATTTCAGTTTGGATTTTAATGGTCTATAATTATAACATATACTTTGCCAAATGGAAGAAATTGAATCACGTATTTTCAGTGAAGCACTTTACGCCTAAAGGCAGTCTATGTAATTTCAAACATACATTAAATCCATACTCTAAGCAATGTACATATGATGCACCCGTTTCAATTTATGTGCTTAAGTCAGTTAAGCTATACATGTGAAGGGATTTGCACATTAATCATCAGTATACAGTCATCTCACTTATTCTACACTATAGATTTTACACCATTATGATTGACTGCTTTCTATTATTTAATACAGTCAGGCAGAGTTGGCTGTTTGAGTAAAGTTATGGCTCATGTGTTCTGCAGTCATAGATGTCACTGTAAACCACATTTTAGCATCTCGTGGGAGTGAGAAATATGTTTGGAGTTTGATAGAATTGGGATGTTTCTATATTACAGGTGTCTTTATGTTTTGAAATGCATTTGGTGAGGATGTGAATAAAACAATGAGGCATAATAACAGGCATACTCTCAGAGCTGTGCAAAGAACTTTAGATGTGGTAAATCGATTCTTTATACACCATACCATTATGTCATTATTAACAGAAAAAAATGAAAATTTTAGGTTTATAATTTAAGATGTATTTGTTTATATATTTAGATTAGATCTGGTTTAGACCAGGTTTTGACACAATTTAGTCTTGGCTCTGTCCTGGTTTGGATCTGGTTTAACTGTGGTTTAGATCTGGTTTAACTGTGGTTTAGATCTGGTTTAACTGTGGTTTAGATCTG
>JAVQKC010083800.1:0-19025 GCA_036025475.1 Philypnodon macrostomus | reverse complement strand
AATGATCCGGCAATTCGTTTTTGAGTTATCGCGTTCACAGCTAGGATCTGCGGACGCGGACGCGCACCGACGTGATTCCATAATATCGGCGACACGCTGTTTTCGCCGATATAATTAATCGAAGATGTACCAAACTCAATCCAGTTCTGAATCTTCATGATATGTACCTGTGTGCAACAGTTGAAAAAGATCCGGCAAAGACTTTTTGAGTTATTGCATACCCAATTTAGGGCAGTAATTAATTAATTACCTAATTAATATTCCCAGAAGAAGTACCAAAATCAATCAAGTTCGGTGTCTTTATGATATGTACCTGTGTGAAACTGATCTGACTGATCCACACATAGGACGCAGACACGGACCAACGCGATTCCATAATATTGTTATTTTGCCGATATAATTAAATGTATTTCTGCAGCTTAATTTTTAATTTAAGTTAATGCAATTTATTGTAGCAATACTAGTTGAATAAAAAGTGCATGCAATGTAATAAGTTAAGTTATACATTTATTCACAGTGTTACAATCAAAACAGCAAAGGAAAGTTAATGCAAATATTTAGGCTGATATCTGAGTGAGACAGGTTTTAATCAGTATAAGTTGTAGCTAAATTTAACTGTGCACAGTTTTATTAATACTGACATTTTGAATTAACAAAAACTATAGTGTTCATAGTCTGTCACAAAGCACCATGGCCACACCCACTGCAGAGTCTGCATTTTGTCCATAGACCAAAGACATCTGAGAAAAGGCTCTCTCCACTTCCTGTCTAAGGACTTGGTTACGAGCCAGGGCTGTCCCACTGCCCACTACCCTGGTGACCCCTGCTGTGTGCAGATAGTCTGTTGGCATCATGGATGTGATATTCTTAATGATGCCATGGCAGAGCGCTCGAATCACATGCCCCAGAGAGAGGTTCGAGGGTGAAATGTTGGTCACGTGTCCCAGACAGAGGGGGCTGTGTCGCTCCCCGAGGATGGTAGGCTGCACATTCAGATTGCTGATGTCTTGGTTTAGCGCACAACCTATTAGTTTGTCATATATGGAGGACTCAGTCATCTCTGCTCCTGAGGAATACAATTAAATAAAGGGTTTCAAACGATCAGATTATTCAAACTGATCACAGAACAGTTAGAATGCACTTATTAGCCATTTTTACTAATTTAGCTTCGAGGCTGCACCAAGATGCTCGGAAGGAAGGTAATAAATATCATACGGTTAATTTATCTTGAAGCATATGTCTAACTATATTTGGACACCTTCATAGTGGTATTAGATATAATTACATGAACTTTAGTTAAACAAATACAAATGAATTTTGAAACAATCAATAAAGGTCTTACCCAGTTCTCCCATCCACTTCGTAAGCATGTCAACGAAGGTGGCTAAGACATTGCCTCCATTGAGAGATGCTGCCACTGCCAAGTAGGATGAGTCGAAGTATGGGAAGTAGGAGATGGGTGAGTTGGGTTGAGGATTACTTGGAGGTGTAAAGCCAGCGGGCATACCATGAGAAAGCTGTGCAGAAGTACTGATGTTAAGAACTGTGAAATTAGGATACAAACTGTTAGATTACAATTAGGATACAAACTGTTAAATTACATGTTATTCAAATTAAAAGTGTACAAATGCTTGTTGCAGTTCTGTTGTGTATATTTTGCTGATGGGGTTTTACTTTAGTACTACAAATACATTAGTAAGAGTAGCTCTAATGCAATATACAGTAAAGTGCAGTCCATACTAGAGTTGTGTACTGATTGACCATAATATGTAAGTACATTAAAAGAGCTTAGTCCTTCACCTGCGTCTGTGCTTGTGCTCATGCAGGAGTAGACAGAACACTGAAAGTCTCCCAGGGCGGCCCCCACTGGAGTCCCGGCACCAATGCCGTGCCAGTCCATGCATGTATGTCCTGCCGAGCTCCCAGATGGTACACACTTAGGGAGCAGATGTAAAGGGAAGCCGGCAGCCTTCAGACTACAGCATGCACACACAGTTTGAACTACTGTCAGTGTTAACTATGTAAGCATTAGTTAGTATAATATATCATGCACTTCACCTACATTTGTATGTTCCACTGGTTGGACGAGGTGTTGAAGTAGCCCCAGCTGGCTGCATTCTGGGGCGTCATTACACATCTTTCTAAACCACACAGCATGGACACCACATAGTCTTGGATTGTTCCTGCAGCAGTAAACCCATCTAGGAACTCCGGCCTGTAAAATAACCACAAACCATCTTTACATTAAAGTTCAGACCAAAATAGAGTTTCATCAGATCTGTAAAATGAGCTGACCTGTTTTTGAGGAGCCAGAAAATGGTTGCACACCCAAAACCAGTGGCCAAGCTAAGATGTGAGTCTGGCTTTGGAAGAGTGGAAAGAAATGCATTGTCACAGCGCCCATCCTGCCAGGTGATCAGCTGACTGGTGTTGCTAGCAACAAAGGAGTCTCCGCTGGACCAGACACAACCTGTATGCATTATCAACAATGACAATTTTATCTTCACTGCCTCCAGATTATACATATATGGAAATGTTTTGCCACCTTGACACTACAGATTACAAACAGCAGAGGGCAGTAGTCATTATTTAAGTCTACTACTATTTATTAACGCATTAGAGGTTTATTAGAGGTGAGTAATAATAGACAGGGTGCTAATAAATCTGCCAGTGAAGAGTTTTCATGACATCTCATGCACAGTGCTCAGTTTGAATACAGCTCTACATCTTACCGCCCTTGGCTTTCCAAAATAAAACCCCGTGCATCTGCCCCGACAGTCCAATACGCGTGACGTGTTTTAACTTGTCAGCTGGCAGTAGTCGGACACACTGGTTCAGAGTGTTTATGATGCGTCCAGTGTCCTGCTCATTGGCCTGCACAGAGAGAGACGACATAAATACTCAATATTTATGCTCAAACTCTAGCGTAGTAACTCTAGTGTAAGCCTTTGATGTGTGAAAAGTCTAACCTTTATCCCGCTGTTGTCCATTATGTCGGAGATAGTTTGCAGAGAGTGACTCGCCACCACGAGCCTAGAGCTGCTATCTAATAAGACAGCTTTTACAGAGGTCGTCCCCAGGTCTACACCGAGAATATATGTAGACATGGCAGCTATTAAAAATGTAGTGTATTTTTGTGCTATCTGAAGTACATCACCAAAAGGAGCAAAGTCAACATTGATACGTTCAGGCGCAAATAGGAAATGCAAGGCTTCGTTTTGTTTAGTAGCCACTTTGTCAATTAATTAAAGCTGTAAATTGCTCATATTGTTTCACTTTGATTATGTTTGTATATAAGCTATCTTGTGCATGTGTATCATTTCGCTGTAACTATTGCAACGCCAAAAACCTAAAGCCGAACAGTCTTTTCCTGCGCTCGATCTGACAATGAACGCATCCCACTCTACCCCATGTTCCCATCATGCACTGCGAACCACAATGGCTGATCTCGTTTAGGAGTGGCGTTAAAACTGCAATGAATGTACCTCTCTAAACATCATCTGGTTGCCTGTATAGCCACTGTCTTTATACATTTACGCGCAATGGTTTTGTAGTTTTAATCACAACCATCGACGAACTCCCGCTGTAATATTTGGTAAGTTATTATTACACTCGGTTAGCAAATGTTAGCTGTGCCTATGCTAGCGAGTTAGCACCGTCAGTGTCAAAAACCAGCTTTTAAAAAATGGTTATAGTTCTATACACATCTTTGTCGTGAATAGTCCTGTAGAATAATAATAATGGACACAATTGCCTTTATCGTGCATTTTACGTCTCATTTTATTCGTATTATCTCTTTTATTGTATGTATTGAGTTTATTTTCGAGAAAGCACATTTTGACTTATCACATTTTAATGACTTGCAGCACTTTCTGTGATTCCGTCGCCTTTTGTAATTCCTTGCCCTGAGCCGAGATGGCAGGAGTGGTGGCTAAACGAGAGGGGCCACAGTTCATCAGTGAAGTGTCCGTGAGGAGCAATGCCGGTGTGCTGGACTACTGCCGTACCTCTGTGTCCGCTCTGTCCGGAGCTACGGCGGGCATCCTGGGCCTGACAGGACTCTATGGCTTCATTTTTTATTTCCTCGCCTCCTTTCTCCTGTCTCTGCTGCTCATTCTCAAAGCTGGACGGCGATGGAACAAGTGCTTCAAGTCACGGAGGCTGCTCTTTACTGGAGGTCTGGTCGGAGGGCTTTTCACCTACATCTTGTTTTGGACTTTCCTATATGGAATGGTGCATGTGTATTAAAGTGGCTCAACACAAATGCAACCTTAATTACTAATGATAAAAGGCTGTCTATTCTGA
Source organism: Philypnodon macrostomus (assembly GCA_036025475.1). NCBI lineage: Eukaryota > Metazoa > Chordata > Actinopteri > Gobiiformes > Eleotridae > Philypnodon > Philypnodon macrostomus. Next base: position 14,720 of record JAVQKC010083800.1, on the reverse strand, counting down.
TGTTTGTAGATAACCCTGTAGCCATGTCAATTTGAAATGCGTTTAATAAGTTCATGTTTTTATCTGATAATGGATTTGTCATGTTTCTCTCCTATGTTTAGAATATACTAACGGATCACTCATTTCATGTACAATAATGCACAAATACAAAGGTTAATATATAAATAAAATAAACCCAGCTATACAACTTAATGTTTATAAGTCAAGTTAATTCTGTTCTGTAGGCTCTGTCAGTTAACATTTGTGTTCAGAAGCAAAAACTTTCCAATAAATAGAAACATAAATAAATACAGTAGGATACAATTATCAAGAGGTCTTGTCATGTCTGAAGCTTAGAAATTGCATTCTAGATTTGTGTGAGTTCCTGGATTTGACTTGTTTGACTTCATGAAACAAATACACATAATTGCCAAAAATATTCTACAGTTGGAAGAAATGTTAATGCAAACTGTTTGGTCACAGTGCTATTGTAGGCTGGCTCTGGAGCTGACAGTTAGTTTACTTTATATTCATGTATCTACATTGTGGTACTGTCTGTTCCCCAGTACAGGCCAGGTATGCACCACTTGAGCAAGCTCACACATTTGAAATGAAAGATTTTACATTTTAACAATCTATACACTTAGTACAAACACAAATAAACAATTACTAAATACTTTGGCAGACACCGATAGCGGAGAGTCTCCTAAGATGAAAGGCAGTGACAGACAATCAGCAATATCTTAGAAAAAATTTAACTAATGTCGTAGGCCTACCTCAGCGGGATCACAGTGAACATTTTGTATTTTCTGTTTCTGTATTCTGACCCAGAAATCCCAGTTCCCAATTGTCTCTTTATAACGTCATTGATACTGGTAGGCGGCTCTATTAGTTAAGTTCATGAGGCCACCTCTAGCTCATACTTGAAACCACTGCTTTTTGCAAAGTCAAAAGCGTGGAGAGAAACTGACGTGATGCTTCTGCTCTGGCCCCTGAGGTGAGAGTAGTGCAGAGTATCTCTGTCCCGTGTTGCGAGGAATGGTGGGACCTTGTCTCTCCACTGACCCCTGGCTTTCTGGAGGAGGGGTTACTGCCTCTTCTTTTTTTATTGAGTTACCAGCCTCTTTTTCTACAGATGACTTTTTAGATCTTCGTTCACGGTGCGTTGTCTTTGCATCTTTACCATCCTTCCCTTTCTTTTCTTTCCTGTTACAAAAATGAGAAAGATAATATAACAAAGCAATATATTTACCAAAACAAAAGTACACAATCCTACTTAAAGTTGATGATTTCAAACTTCCTCTCTCTGTAAAAGGAGCTGGTGTTCATCATGTAGAGTAAAATCATGTCACAAACAAAGGCTCCCTAAAACAAAACACAACATACAGTAAAGTGGCCTTTTTTTAAACTGATGAAAAACACAAAACATAAAAAATGTTACTTACAGCGCCCAAAAGAGCAACACCTGAGCCAATAGCAATAATTGTAGGGACAATACTAAACTTTCCAGCCTGAAAAAATAAAAGGCATTGTATTATTTGTAAATGTAGGTATTTCTGAAGGAAACACATTGAGCTGTCTGAATACCTGTCCATTGACCATTATATCAAAGCGGATACCGTACACTTTGTACAACGTGCGGTAGGATTCACCATTTTGGTCCTTGTAATACCTGGCATATCTGTCAAGGGACAAAGAGTATCGAGTACATGAACTTAAATAATGACTGTGTGTGTGTGTGTGTGTGTGTGTGTGTGTGTGTGACAATGTGTATCATTTTCTATTCTATTCTAGAGTTAGACCTGAAGTTGTATCCTGATGTGATTGAACTGTTTGTATTTATGTCCAGTCGAGTGAAGGTGTACTGTGGGTTACACTTTGAATAGTCCTTGTCCAGGTCACATTTCCACTCAATCAGAATCCCAATAGAGCCACCCTGATGGAGACATATTTGTAATTACTACATCTCATCATTCAAATCGTATTCAACATTCTGACACTTTGTACCTTGGCAGCCATTTCCTGGAACTCATTGCCAGTCCAGCTGATCAGATATCCAAGATGAAAGATGGGGCAGTAGGGATGATTTTCTCTGTCATAGGAGCAGTTTTTCAGGTAATTTGTTTCTGCCGTCTCCAGCACATTGGACCTAATGAATCAAAACAAGTGATGTTTGAAAAAAGTTCACTTTCACCACACTGATACACATAATGGTCAGTTCCATAGAAAATAAACAGCACCATTTTTATGATTCTGTTAAAGTTGGACTAAAATTTACAAGCTTACTTTGCACCCACTAAAAGACCTCTCTATGTAACTGCACAGCAATGAAGACAAATGTATGTATCTTAAAGCTTCGTAGTAACGTAGTATACCCTGACAGTCAGAGCCATATAGTGGATTGTGTTTATGGGAGTTCAATAGTTTATAAGCCACAGAGTTTCTAATTACACCATGTTTCTTTAAATAACATAACATTTAGACAAGTGAAAGAATGGTGTCAGCTTTAGTTGACTACTGCATTTCATTAACACATGCAAAACCTGGCCCAGAAAGAGGAAACCTCCATTTAGACTTTAGTGATTTTTAATTCTTGTGAAGCAACAACACCGACAAGAGGCCAGTTAAAATGGAGCTGTGGATATCTGCAGTATACAGCACTGTCTGGATTACTTAAACAGTTCTACAATGTCCAATGCAATACAAATACAAAGTCTATTATACAGGGAAGCACGTGCTATGTAAATGAAACTGCTTTTCAACCTCCTGTTTTACATGTGAACCCTACCCTGATTGTTGGTTTGCTGTTTGTAGTCACTAAGAGTGTTTTGTTCCCATGCCGGTCATATTTAGTAAACTGACCCTAGCCTTAGCTCACATTACTGGAAGTCCACATTAATCTCCATTAAGCACCACAATATAGTGATTAGGGGGAAGATGGCTGTGTAATTAGAAATGATTCCTGACTGATAAATTAGCCTTGGCTTGTGGTAGCTCCGTGCTTTCCAGACAAACGTGAACAGACAGAGAGTGTTGCAGTTCCCGTCTGATCTGACACCTGTCCAGGGCAAGGCTTGGTGTCAAGGACGTCTCAGATGACTATTTCACTGTCTCACCAGCGCAATGCACAGGTCTGTATAAATAGGCCGCTTTGCACCCTACTGCTATTTACAGGGGGTCACTGGAGCACGTATATAGATCCTCGGGTTCACCCTCTGATCTCAGCCACTCAAAACCATCAGAACACTTACTTGGAGAAATCAAATTTGGGAAACCGGATGAAATTCTTGATGTAGACGGTGAAGTTTTCGGCTACGCTCAGTAAGGGCTCTCTGAAAAACAGGAGGCACAAGACATAAGCAGCTGAGGTTGTTAAAACAAACAGAGCAAAACAAAGTGCTGGATTGCATTAGGAATAAATAGAAGCTGTTGGGTTTTATAGTCCTCATAGGGATCAGTGCTGAGAGTGAAGTAGTAGCACAAAATGGCACCTTTCCAGATCTGGAGGATGATGACAGAGGCTGTACTCACATGGGTCTAGGGCTGTATTCAACAGGACACCAGGCTTGGATCTCACACGTCCCAGTGCTGTTTATACACATGCCAGTCTTGATTCCTAAAAATACACATATATTTTGTAATTTGGGTGAAATATGTCAGTAAATATGAACTCATTTAATGTAATTCTATTTCAGTGTTAATGACCACATTCCACATCATCACAATTAATCATATACTAACATAAACATTTTTGGTTTTCAATATAATTACAGTACCTCTAAAAATCTCCAGTATTAATATTGACCTTTATTGACTAAGGAATTTTTACTAACATTAGTCATCTCTTTTGCAGGGAGTCCTGGTCCCATAGTAGAACCTATTGTTTTTTGGTGTAAGGGGAAACCTACGCAAGCACAGAAAGAACATAACTCAACTCTACACAAAAAGAGTCTGGGAATCAAACTTGTGAGAGAATTGTGCTAACCACTGTGTCACTATGGCAACGTCTAGTGGCATAGTAGTGGTAAATAAAGGTACATAGAATCTATATTCAGTGTACTCAGTGTATCAATAAGTATTAATGTATTTTGAGGGTTGCGTCTTCAGTCCTTACCATTGCCAGCTATTACAGTTTCCCCTTCTATACAATCACCATCATTCACACACCTCCCATCTGGCACCTTGTAACTCTGCGCAAAAAAAAAGTAGTCAAATCATTCACACTGACAGATATATCACAAATGTCCTCGCCTTTTCTCTTTAGACTCACCTCAGGACAGAATCCCAGCCTCTGATTAGGAGTCTCAATATAATTTGTTACTACAAAGAACACTTGCTCACCCTGCAAAACACAATTAATCCAGACATTGAGATTGGAAGGCAAAAGGTTAAATTAATTTGCACACAAGATGTCCAAATGAATTAGAGTTGAAAGAAATGGCTCGTAATGTTAAAGCATCAGCGTCTTTGGGATACCGAGACAAGTAACTGATATATACATTACATTTGGAGGTATTACATAGTCTTCAGACCCCCATAAGTAAGGCCCAGATTCAGAGCTGTTGGTCAGAGCAACGCCTTTAAGTTTTGTGATGACCGAGCTCTGAATGGCCTCTTCTCTCTCCTGGTATCCTTTCTTTGCGACGAACACCCACCTGCACACATCACAACCAACATTTTAAGGAAATAGTGATGGTGTGTTTAAACAGAGTCTGTTAGCAAACTGAATTTCGGGGTTGACAGCATGCATCAAAGCAGTAATCATCAAGTGGATTTATGTGACTCTAGTGACTGATCGCACTTGAGATGGATTACATTTTGAACATTTTATTTATTCATTGGCCCTAATGCCTAGACTGAATCTAGATTGACAACAACAAGTGTAAGAAATCACCTTAGAGTAGGCTATATAAACATTTATAGGGAGACAGCTCTAAATATAGTGATCACTAGCAAACTGCACTAAAATACTGTATAAGTCATTGTAAACTCACTGGCCACTTTATTAGGATGGCACAATGCTTTGACTGCTTATCAATGGAAAATCTTGTTTAGGCTAACTATAATCATGTAGCTCAATTGCTTTTAGTCGTGAGACCTGTTGAAGACAAACCCGCTAATGCAAGCAGGTGGGCGATTTTAAAACTGAAACTGGCATACAATCTGCTGATGGATTTTCAATGATCGATCACTAAAGTTTACAGAGAATGGTCCAAAAAAGGGAAAGTATCTGTTGAAAAGATCTTGTTAATGCAGAGAAGAAGAAGAACAGGCAACAGTATCCCATACAACCAAAGCATGTAGAAGATCACCTCTGAGGTAAATGGGGCCGCTGCAGAAGACTCTTATTTATTAGGAACAATGTCTACCTAATAAAGTGGCCAGTGAGTAAATGTTACAGTATGGAGCCATGGTCATGGAGTCCCAGTCACCTGCTCAGGTTTCATTTCGTGCCCAGTGGTGACATCACACTGTTAGGGGTTGGACAACACTCACATTTATAACTACACTCATTCTAACACTTTTTACAAACACAATGTAACATGTTGGCATTGGCATTCCAACAGCTGAAAGCAAAGGCAACACTTTTTTCCAACAACTATTTTTAACTTTGTGAATCACTTTCTGTAAGCTTACATTATCCCATAAGCACATGCTTCTCACCCGATTATGTATCCCAGTACGGCCAGCTGATATAGTCTGAATAAAATCCCAATCTTTCTGTTTTCGGCGATGACATATTTCTCGGTTTTGTAGTTGAGGAGAGAAACAAAGAAGACTCCCCAGCCTGCCATTCCTTCTGCCCAGTCCAGCCGAGTGAGACGGTGACTGTCAGGCTGTCAGCTGATATAGTAGAGCTGCAGCCTGCTTCACTTGTCATGCACCAGGTTGACCAGTGAGGTCAGAGAGGGGCTGAACAACACCATTTGGTTTGCAGGGCTATTCTAAAAGACTTTCACTTCATTTCCACTTTACCCAACTAGTTGTTTTAGATTTACTTGTCACTTCATCCAATTCAGTGGAAGTCTGTAAAGTAGCAAAAATCAGTCTCAATTTAAATGCATTTTTGGCAGAACTGCTTTAAAATTTTACCAATGTAAATAACTGTATGGGCTATAATAAGTTATTTTTACACAGAAATACAGTGCAGTTAAGTTAATCTCTTCTAAACATTTGTGTACAATTCAAACAATTCCAGTCATCTTTACTTCGTGCCCTTTAGATTCTGTCTAGAAGTCTGTTTATCCAAAAACTAAGCCACCCTGACCCTAAAGAGCAGTAGTTGAGTCACATTCAAAATAGATTGGCTTTTAGTGCTAGTTAATTTACTACTCTAGTTACATGTCATAGTTCACCTGTTCAATAGAATACATGAGATTCTAGTTTTACAATAAACAGATTGCTGAGTTAATGACAACTCGTGATAATAAGAATTCTTAAAGGGAGTCCTGCACACACATAACATTTTATACAGTATATATATATATCACACCATGATCTATTAAATAGGAACACGTTTGGTATAGAGCAGTGTTTCTCATAACTGTGGTCCGTGATTGTTTTCTCTGTGACAAGTAGTCCTTGGTTTGAGAAACACTGGTAAAGAACATATCTATCTAATAAATAATTGAGAGTTCACACTCACATTGAGGGCCGAGGGGATGAGTCATGTAAAGCAGGCTTCAGACTAGTCAGTCTTATTGTAGTCAAATGGTTTTAGTAACAGCTTCAAATGTCTAATGAATCACTGGCGACATCTAGTGTGTCTTTTTAGAACAACACCTAAATTGTGCTTTAAAAAGTATGATTAAATCATATATGCAAATGATTCAAGCTGCAAAACAAATAAGACACAAGCTATTTGAGATGAAATATTATGTTTTTATTCAATGCCTTTAAGTAACAGCATGTAATCATGTTTACTGGCCACCTCTCAGACGCAGGACCAGGTGAAGGGTGGATTCCTTCTGGATGTTGTAGTCAGAGAGGGTGCGACCATCTTCAAGCTGCTTTCCAGCAAAGATCAACCTCTGCTGGTCTGGGGGGATGCCCTCCTTATCCTGGATCTTGGCCTTCACGTTCTCAATGGTATCACTGGGCTCGACTTCCAGGGTTATGGTTTTACCAGTGAGGGTCTTCACAAAGATCTGCATACCACCTCTCAGACGCAGGACAAGATGGAGAGTAGATTCCTTCTGGATGTTGTAGTCAGAGAGGGTGCGACCATCTTCAAGCTGCTTGCCAGCAAAGATCAACCTCTGCTGATCTGGGGGGATGCCCTCCTTATCCTGGATCTTGGCCTTGACATTTTCAATGGTGTCACTTGGCTCAACCTCGAGGGTGATGGTCTTGCCAGTGAGGGTCTTGACGAAGATCTGCATACCCCCTCTCAGACGCAAGACAAGGTGAAGGGTGGATTCCTTCTGGATGTTGTAATCAGAGAGGGTGCGGCCATCTTCAAGCTGCTTGCCAGCAAAGATCAACCTCTGCTGGTCAGGGGGGATGCCCTCTTTATCCTGGATCTTGGCTTTAACATTTTCAATGGTGTCACTTGGTTCAACCTCAAGGGTGATGGTCTTGCCAGTCAGAGTTTTCACAAAGATCTGCATGTTGGCACCTTAATTAAAAACAAAAACAACAAAAACTGTTAAATCATGTCATAATAATATAGTGTCCATTATACACTGTGTAATATTGAGTTTACAGAGATACTATATAAAATAAAGGCTGGTTTTAGCAGCCATTACAGGTCGACCGCCATTTTGTGTTCAATTTGACCTCCCTTTTGTTCGCCATTGGAAATGGCGTTACTGGAAATGCCGAGTCATTTTCCCAGCTAGTCAGTACATTTTAAAAACAATTGACAACGTCGAAAAAATGCTATACTTCGTCGAGAAACGTTTTAAGTAAAACCGACGTTAACTTTAGGCATTCTGCGAAATAACTGCTCCTAACCGCGACGAAGTACAGCAGCCAAAATCTTACAATAGGTAGACAATAACCAAAATCAGGCAAATAATCAAGTAAAGAAGCAAAAGTTAAAATGAAAAGATAGTACTTACAGTTGAGCAACGCAGTAGAGTTGTATAAGTCTCTTCAACGTAGCTTCTACCCGTTCTAGCAGTAAGTCTACCGTGATGGTGTCGAGCACGCTTTTATATAGTTCAGTGCTTACGTCACCACGCATTTTCCTTCCGCCCTCAAAAAATAGGTCGTGTCTTGTGAAATTACAGGTTTCTATGAATGATCAAACATCACTTTTTCTAGTTCATGCAACAGATAGAAAGACATAAAGACATGTTTTTTTTCTACGAGCAATAATGCTCAAAAATACACATTTTATATATATAGGAAATGACGCGGAGGAATATCAGACAAATACGCCACGGCTCTGTCTCCAGAATGTGCTAGAACAACCGCAGCGACCTTCCTTCCCGAGCTCTGATTGGCTGACACAGTTGTTTGTTTCGTCCATGATTGGTTGCTGAGCTACAGTAAGTTTTGATAAATGACTAAACGCTTTCTCGTGACTATGAATGAGCTAAACAAGTGAAGATACCGGTTTTGTTAAGTTTTGTTATATTATTACTAGATAAATCAACTAAGACAAATAAAAAAAAAAACAATTAGTAAAATATCTACTCTAATGTATATTACTTACTAACCACGATTTAGGGCACCAGTTATCAATGTTGGCTACTTCCTGTTAATGATTGGCTGGCCTGTTAGATCGCGTGATCATGTTATGACTTACATTAAATATATTTAACTTAGTCGTCTGTAATTTGAGTATAGGAAGTTGTACAGTAGCCCACTATTCATCGCAGGCTCTAAATAGCACAACCTTAAAGTTGACCATATTTAGGGCACCCACAGTTACTTTGGCATGGTGGAAAATAATTGCTGCCTATTTGTTAGTGAATAAACAGTACTCTTTTGAGGCTTTGACATAAAATAAGTCTTATGTGTTGTTCGAAGAGGTTAACCAGCTGATTAAATATACAAAAGATTAAGGTCACATATTTTCTAAACAAAGGGAACAGATTTCTATTGCGTTACAGACTGATATGCAACCAATAACATCCATACTTTGATACACTGAACCTTTAAGAAGGCCTACTGTATATAGGTCCGTATTCCCTTACTCATGGCTGTCATGTGACACCCAACATGTGATGCACCAGTGTTTTTCAACTCAGAGCTGAGCTTCAGGATAAACTGGTTCGGCCTCAGAGGAATGTGTTTATGAAAATCTGCTGTACTTGCTTAGAGTTATTATAGTGTATTTCATGATTTTACCAGGAAGAAACAACGTTTAAACAGCCAGTGTTTACTAAAAGAATATAACACAAGATGTTGGTGGCTGTGGACAGCTAATTTGTTGTTGCCTTTTCTGGGAAGTATCATCTTGATTAGAAACTGTGAACGTGCAACTAGGTGAGAGACCTTGAATATGAATACACCTTTTATCATTGATAGACTTTGTCTGGACTTTGCCAGGGCAATTGTATAACAGTAAAGGGTGGGACCATTTACACGTCAACAGGTTTCACATTGATCAGGTCACACTAGTTTCTCTAGAAACTTCTGGAACAGATAGGTAAATTCCTGTTGTTACTGGCAACATGGCAGTGACAAACATATTCAATTAAAAAAAAATCTTTTAGAAAATGGACTATGTCAAACATACTGGGGGCTGTCACTGTGGAGCTGTTAGATTTGAAGTCTTAAGCGCCCCAGACCTTCATGTGTTTCATTGCAAGTATGCTGTTTTATATTATTATATAATTTGTGATATCCCATAAATTTAAGATGTTTTTTTGTATGCTCATGTTGTTTAATACTTAAATATGTTTGTTCTTTTTAGTTGTAGCATTTGCAACAAGAAACAAAACCACCACTTCATTGTTCCTAAACGTAACCTCACTCTCTTACAGGTAAGAGTAATAGTTAAACATACTAGTTGAATAAAATAACTTGACGTTGTAATATTTTTTTGTGGTCATGACATTCTCCCTAGGGGTCGGACAGTATAACAACGTATACATTTAACACACATAAGGCTAAACACACTTTCTGTAAAATCTGCGGAGTCCAGAGCTTCTACACCCCTCGCTCCAACCCGGATGGATATGGTATGACTCCAAACAACTCACATAAGACAGTCACAATGTTCTCATGCCCCTATAGAAACACACTAATGATTTACTACCTAGACAGCAGCTACTATCTAATCCTAATACTGATTGTACATTTTTTTGTGAAGGTATCGCTCCACACTGCTTGGACCCAGGAACTGTTCGAAGTGTCACGGTGGAAAACTTTTGTGGGGCTCAATGGGAGGAAAGCATGCAAGCTCATGAAACCATCCATGACATGTCCAAACCTGTAAAAGACACTGACTGAGAAAAACACACAGAAACGCCTGAGCGATAATGATCCACAAGTCATTTTATTAACCCCTTAGTGTTAACATTTTACACCAGCTGGCTGTTTACAGTGTAAAACTGAACATGAACGTGAACATGAAAGAGACAAAACCATCTTTAATAAAATCAGTAGTTTAGAACAGTAACAGACACATTTATTGCCACAGACAATAAAAAAGTGTTTATCAAACAACCACTATACATGTTATAGACCCAATAATTGTTTTGGTAAGTGTAATAATTCATGTAATTCAAGTAATCAAATCTAAAAAATCTAATAAAACTTTAAGTTTTTTGGTCCTGTTGGGATAGTGAGGAATGTGTTCACAAACATATAGCGTGACAACATTATGTACAGATAACGAAACCACAAGAGTTGAGTGCGATGACAAAGCATGGCAGCCTGATAAGAAACAAGAGTTGAGACAATTTGTTAAAATACAAAGATTTATATAGTGTATGTTTTGTCACATTTTCACTATGTGAAAACAGCTCACTTTGCCTTGCTGATAGCCCTTTGAGCTTGTGATACAGCAGAGAGAAGAGGGCAGAAGCCAGCTTAGAGGAAGCTCCAGAAATGAGAGGTACTTTCTGATGAGGCCAACACTCTCCAATGACAGCAAATGGCAGTCTAGGTTGACAGAAATAAACAGGTTCAGGCTACATATAGTCAACCTAGATACAACTTTCTTTGTCACATACAAATGTAGTTAATATTTAGCAGCATTGTTCTACTTTAAGTTTGTAGGGCACAAGAAAGTTTAACACTGTATAGGTCAGGCCTAATCCTCCCCTCCTAAATTCAAAACAGCAAAACCAGTCAAGCAGGTGAGGCGATCACGCCTGTATGGTCATAAATAATTAACACGTTTGTCAGATGGTGCAAGATGTGTCCTAATAAACACTGTGTTCCCTCACACTTGAGACCTGCCACGCAACAGCCATGTGCAACAGTTTAGATTTCAGCTGTGATTAACTTTAGCCTGTTCGACTTTCCTGTTTTAATAGCACACTAAACTATTTTGTGTTTATTTTACTGACCTTAAAATTATTAAATTAAAACAGATATTTAACAAAGTAGACATTGTAGTAAAGATACAATTGAAAAACATGTTTTTTAAATTTCGGAAATGTATGAGAATGAATTTATGTTATACATGTTTGCCCAAATCAAGATATTGATCCTATTCCCTATCACTATCTCTTTGTGACTTTAGCTGTGTGTTTTGTAAAGGATCCAGATAATTAATTAATTTGTGGCATAACTACACACTACATAAAATATAAAAACACAGACAATCAGAGTTGATTCAAGAAAAAGGAAATCTGTTGCAAATTGGGTTTTTATGTGGCTTACCACATGCTGCCCCCATCAGACCAAAAATTATAGAACTTCTACGTTTCTCTTCTAACACAATTTACCAGATGAGGGCGCTGTGCATTTACAAAACACCCCTTGATGCTATTAATGTGAACATTTGGCCAATGCCTGTAAATGTAGTCTTCATAATATCTTACCAGTGGGCAGTTGTCCAGTGCAAGCAAGATGGCTGTTGAAGGGTATAAAAATAAAGTTAAATGTTTACAATATAATCATTAAACAAAAACTGATATTATTTTTGCTAACACAAATTAAAGGTAATTACTGCAGTGATTCAAGTCCTTGTGGGTAAACAATGAAACATTTTCACATCCTCTTGTTGTCATATAGAGTTTATCTATTGACCAAAATGTCAATAAATCAAGTCAACAGGAAACCAATGGGAATTAACACCACAAGACTATAGTTTATGGTCCTGTGGGTCACACTCTAATAGGAATCATGGGATGTGATTGGGAGAGATGTCAACAGATGAAGCCTATACTAAACGTATTTGAAAAACATGACATTGGTGGGTGTGATGTACGGTGTGAAAGGGATCAACACTCTTAAAAAGCCAGTAGTCTGATGTAACAGACTGGTTGGCCTCTCCAACTCAACACTTGAGGGACAGGATTTACTGCTGCTCTCTGCGAGCAGAGCCGAGTGCCTCTGTGGACTGTGTTTGGATGACCTCTCAGCTATGTTACAGAGCAATTCGGAAAAACATGTGTGTCTTTGAGGGAAACATTTGGATGATGATGTCTGAATGTTCTGTGTTTGTGGTGTATTTTATGAGCAAATAGTAGTGTTTCAGTGGACATGCAAACCAGAATCATATTTATACTTTGTGTTTCTGATGGCAGTGTTCTGTACCTGACAGCTTTATAGATGGCTATGTGATTGGCATGGCCGCTTACTCCTCGACCATCAAAGGTCAGCACCTGTAACAACACAATATCTCATCATGTGGGTAAACGGCTGGATTTGGGAAACTAAAAGTGGTTTAAACAAACAGAAGCAAAATCAGAAGTAAAGGGCTAGTTGACTGTGGGGCTATTTGGCAGCTCACAACTGGTATTTAAAAGCTTTTTTCAGCGTGCACGCTTCCACACCACAGAAAGCACTGGGAAAATCAGGTCAAAGGGAAAAATGCTTGACTAAAGTCTTGGCATTTGCTCAACTCCTTCAGCATGACAATGTCCCTGCAATCTAACATTATGTACCATATATACTATCTATATATAAACCTCAGCAACATACTAAGTAAGGGGTCAAATTTAAGTCTACTTATTCTCCTGTGAGAACTTCTGTATCAAAGGGCAGGGCTTCAATACTTAACTGCAACCTCTACATTGTCTTGTTTGTCAAGTCTGTAAATTTGATGCCAGTATTTATAAAAGATGGTATTCTCACTCCTAATCCAACAGTTTGTTTTCAGATATTGTTTGCTTTGATTAAAAAACATTAGCAGCTAAAAGATGAAAACAATTCACTTTCCACAAATAATTATTTGATGGTCATTGTGGTTCAACTTTTTATTTCCTTTGCTTTTGTTGCTGACCAGATTAAACCCCTTTTTGCCACATTCCTCATGGCTAATAATGCACAACTGTGCAGTGTTAGATATGAATCTCTGTGTAAACAGAGAAACTGAATCCAAAATCCAGGCCATTTCCCCTCAGTGTTGAAAGAGCCCAAAGTACAGTTGGCTACAGCAACAAGACTAGCAGAATTTAGTAGTCTATAGTACTATAGTGGAAGTAGTAGTAGACTATAGCAGTATTTATGGAGAGAATTGAGTATTGAGAATAGTTCAATATCACAACATGAACATGTATATCTTATCTGTAGTTATACCAAGGAAAGGCAGATCTTACCAGGTTTATGGAATTCATCTTTATTTGTTCTGAGATCAGAGAGGACACCAGTGAGATGCTCCATTGTGCCTTAGGGTCATCTGGGAGACCACTGAAAAACAATGCAAACTATACATGTAAAATCTGATACTTGGTCTACATTTAAGCTGCACTGATGCTGGTGAATACGTTTTCTCTGCCCCATACTATATTTTGTGAAGTGCAACTTTCACGCAATGTAACAAAAAAGTTGTTATGGATCCCAAACACACTGGGAAGTCCAGAGGTTTAAGTCTGGTAGTATCTTATTATCTGAGCAGGAATATTCACGCACCATCAAACAACATTCTTGGCAACATTAAAAGATGCTATCTTTTTATTGATTGATTCCCCTTTCTGTACTTGCTTGACTGACTGGTAACATGGTTCACAGGAAATTTGCACAAGGAATTTTATATTGTGTACACTTTTGCACTGATATTCTCTTAGTTTGTGTAGACTGTGCCAAGATAAGAATCAAGTACATGCTATTGGAGAGTGGGAAACAGTCGTACGAACGTGTAAGTCCATAGAGTAGGAAAGGGGAGTGTTGTAGACGCCAGGGAGGGTGTGTTTGTCACTGGCCTTGGCTCTCACTGCCTGGCCTCTAACAATGAGTCAGAACAGTTGAGCCACTAAATGGGACATGATGGATTAGGCCACAAATCTTTGGCTGATGGCGATTGGAGGGTCAGGCTTTGGTGCTATTGGTGAGGGGGTCAGCTATGTCACACTGAACAGGGGCCGAGGGTCGGGAGTTCAGACATAGTTTAAAACTCACGCCACAATAAAGTGTACCCCCCTGTTTACAAAACCTTATTATTTATCAGCAAAACTTTGGCAATATGGACAATTAATTTAATTAACTAATTAATGGCCTGAAGCACTTTAATTGAGCCATTAATCCTGCTGAACATAAACAAAATCGCATTAATTTTAACACATTGATCCGGGCAATTGTATACTTAATGTACATAGGCACATTACAGAGGTCAAATAAAGAATGCCTCTATAGCGCCCCCATGTTTATGACCCCTATGGGACCCTGGACAC